>LKTO01000165.1:0-92545 GCA_001399465.1 Hymenoscyphus scutula
AATACTTATATTACTATTCTATACTAACTTTAGATATAAATTACTAGTATATAATAGACTAATAAAAATAATAAGTAATAACTAGTTAGCTTAAGTATTAGCCTTAAAGATTAAAGGCTTATATAAGGAACTTATAGAGAACCTATAGTTTATAGTAGAGCGTAACATATACTACTATAATAAACGATATAGTTAGAAGCTAACGCTAAAAGAGAGAGATAAAGTCTACTTATAGCGAAAAAACATTAATATAAAGAGACTAAGTAGAAAACTAGACTATATATATATTAGACTATTTAAAATTAAGTAAGTAAAAGAACCTTTAAATTATAAACTAGCTCTACTAAAAATAATAAACATCTTTCTAGTATTCTATATCTTACTTCTTAAACTAGTACTACTAAGAGTACTACTAGCTCTACTTATAGAGATCTAGCTAGTTAATCTAAATACTAAGTATAAGGTTAAGAAGATTCTTAACTATAGACTTATTAGAGATAAGATTAAGTATTTAATTAAATAGTTAGACTACCTATATTTAGAGAACACTTAGAAACTAAAAGAGAATATCAGCTAGTACTCGGCAGAACTTAAGGAGTTCTATTCCTAAAACCTAAGTCTGCCTACAGCGCGTAGTTAGTAGGAAAAGCCTTAAAGAAGCTAGGGTCGAGACCTAGGTCGGGAATCGGGTCAGACGTAGTAGAGGTATAGAAGGCGGCCAGCCGGGCGGTCTCTGCCTCTTGCTTCTCCTAGTCTTTCTATTCTTTCTGTTAACTCTTTTCTAATTCCTCTATAGTATTAAGTTTATTAATAAACTTAAGTCCTTAACAAGCTATTTCCTTATAACGCTTCTAGATGAACTTCTACTACTTTCGTAGCTAAAGGATCTTAGCTATAGTAGCCTCTTCTTTATCTTGTAGACACTCCTTCTAAGCATCTAGAGATTCCTACTCTTTTTTAGTAGAGACGCTCTTACTCTAGGAATTACTACCTCTATTACATTTCAACTTTGTATAAACGTATTTAGCGTAACAGCTAGATTAGGATTCGTCTATAAGATACTACTAGCCTTACGAGGAGTATCGAGAACAGGCTATAACTTTGTTTTAGGTGTTTTTAATATTATTAGTAAGTTAAAACCTTTCTTTCTTCTTTTTATAAGTATTCGCTTATAGTGTTATTAAAAACATTATAATAGGAGAGGGCCGCTAGCCTTCTAACGACATTTTCTAGGTTGTACTTAAGCGTAGAGATATACTAGGCTAAGAAGAGGATAGTATTATAAATCATATATATATATAACTAGTAAAGACTAGGCAGCGCTCTAATAGGTTAAGTACTATTATATACTCTTATAGTATTAGATAGGTTGCTTAGGTTAGCTAAGTAATCTAAGGATTTCATGTAATTGTAATTATATAATAGATCTCTAAGGATCCTCTAGAGATCTAAAGAGGTCCTAGGATCTAGTTTAGATCTACAAGTAGAAAGGTTCTATATAAGACTAGTACGTCTACTATTAGATAGAAGCTTTATACTTAACTTAATATTATATTATTACTAATACCTTAACAGCTTTATAGTTAAGTAACGAGTTTACCTCTAAGTAAACACCTAGTCTACGATTAAACCTCTTTATAAGAATAAACTCTAGCGATACTTAGTTACCTTAGTTAGTTTAAGAATCGTTATAGTAGGCTATAGGTATTAATTTTCTGTTTTCGTCTAGCTATAGGTATATAGTATCTATTACTATACCTAATAAGTCTGTTTCTATAGTACTTAGTTTCTCTAGGTTATAGCTATATAGAATTAGTTCCTTAGTAAAGCGTTTCTTTATTATCTAAAAGACTATCTCTATAATCTTATTCTATATAAAAGGTACTTCTTTATATATAAGATTTATTATTAGTTTTAATATTCTAGTATAGTCTACTATATACTAATAGTAGAAGTTAGTAAATCTCTAGAAGTATTAAATATCTTTAACGTTTTTTAGTAATTCCTAGTTAATAACGTCTCTTATCTTATCTAGGTTAATTTCTATTTATTCTAGAGATATTATCTAGTCTAGAAACTTAGTATAAGTTACTCTAAACTTATATTTTAATAACTTAAGATAAGAGTTTACTATAGTAAGTCTTTTTATAACCTTATATATATAGCTCTTATATTCTTCTACTTTGTCTAAGTAGATTAGAATGTTATCTAGATAATAAATAACTGTTACCTCTAGTAGGTTACTAGCGCGGTAGCTAATCTAAATAGTATTACTATATACTTATAGAGTTCTAAAGGTAATCTAAAAGTAGTTTTCTACTCGTCGCCTACCTTAATCCTAATCAAGGTATAAGTGTTCTATTAGTCGAGTTTTATAAATATCTTAGTAGAGCTAATTCTATCTAGTAGATATTATTCTTCTAGTAGTAGGTAAGTGTTCTTAATTGTTGTATTATTTATATCTTAGTAGTTAACGTAAACTTAACCTGTTAGGCTGTTCTTCTTACTAATAACTAATATATTTAATAGAATAGGTAATTTAGATCTCTAAATATAACCTTTCTTTAAACCTTTAATAATATAGCTCTTAAAGTGTTATAGCTTAATCTAACTATAAGGCTATATTTTCTATTTCTTAAGGTTATAACTCTCTTTTAATTTAATCTTATAATTCTATAGACAATGCTCTAGTAGAGCTTATAAGTTCTCTAGGTTCTTAAATAATTCTATAAATTCTCTATACTATATAGATATAACGTTATTAGCTTTCTTACTAACCTATAGAGGACCCTTAGTAAGGTGTTCTAGCGCCTTAGAAGAGGTGGCGCTAACCTTGTTCTAGCTATATAGTTAAGGCTATAATCCTTCGTAGTTATATTAGCTAAAAGTTATCGTTTAGGCTTTCTAGTCGATATCTAGATTATGTTTACTAATCTATAGTATACTAAGTATTACGTTCTAGCTACTAATTACTATAATATTAAATTATATATCTAAGTAGTATTCTTCGATAGTAATTTATATTAGAATAGTTTACTAATTAATAACTCTGTTTTAATATACTATGTCTATTCTATTAACTATATCTAGTTAGTATAGTTCTATCTTTTTAATAGAGACGTTTAGCCTCTTAAGTACTAATAAGGAAAGAAAGTTATCTATTACTCCTAAGTTAATTATAACTTAGAGTTTCTATCCTCTAATTCTTATAGTTATTATTAACTAGTAGTCTTCTAACGTAGTATAGATTTCCTGTCTATTTATATAGACTATAAAACTACGTTCTCTTTAGCTAATTTCTACTACTTAGAGTTCGATTCTCTAAGGATAGAGTTTTACTTATTAAGAGTTACTTTTAGTTACTATATAGACTATTTACTATTCTATAGCTTAGTTATAGTTAGATTTGTTACTAGTAAACTACTTCTCTAATTCCTAGTCTAATATAGGTTTTAGATAGCTATACTACTATATAATTATATCTTCTAATATAACTTCTAGAATCTAGTATTCTTCTACTTATAGTTAGATAAAAGGTTAATCCCTTTCTCTCTATAACTTAAGAGTAGTCTTAAAGATGTCCTTAATAGCCTATATGTTTAGTTTTCTCTCTATAGTATCTAGGTTACTTTTAAGATTCCTAAAGATAATACTTATTAGAAGGTTGTTCTAAACTCGAAATCGTCCTAGTACTTCTAGAGCCTGTTCTCTAGTTATATAAGAGGCCTAAAAGTCTAACTTGTTTCTATTAAGGTCTACCTATCGGTTACTACGTTTGAAACATCCTATAAATGTCTATATTTCTTCTTTCTAAGGGTTGTCGTCCTAGTTATTTCCTTAACTAGACTTATCTAATAATTCTAATAATAAATCTACTATCTCTACTTTATGTTATAGAGGTAGATCATACTCTAATTTAGAACGTCCCTTGTAGTATTGTTCTAGAATAGAGTTCTCCTTATCCTCTACTTACGTTCTATACCTACGAGCTTCTAGCTCTTCGTCGGATAGGTTAAATTTCTTAAGTAATACTATTTCCTTCCTAGTTATAGTAAATACTTGTTACTTTTCTAAAGAATTAGCCTTCTTATAATAGTTACTTACTCTATAGCTAGGCAGGCTATATAAAAAGTATAGGTACTACTTATAACGTCGGTTTCGTTCTTTCTAGAAGAGCTCTTACTTTCTAGAAGTCTTCTTCTAGGTAGTATTCACTTGTTAGTTCTTCTAGCGGTCTAGTCGGTTCTATTTATTATACTTCTTAAATTCTAGGTAGTAGTTAGTTTTCTTAAATTTCTATAGACGGTTGTCTAAATAGATTACTCCTTTAATTATAGTAGTAATATCTTTATAATTAAGATTTTATTATATTATCTCTTTATATAGCTTAACGTTAAGTCCTCTATAGAAGAGTTCTATAAGAGTAAGAGAATCCTACTCTATTCTATTTCTATAATATTAGAATTCATTTATATAATTAATTACTAATCTAGTCTAGTATAGGTTAAGTAACTTCTATATTACTATTTTAACAGTATTAATATTACTAAACATTTAGTATATAGCGACTTTAAATCTATTCTAAGATCTAAACATTAATTATATATTAGCTATACTTTCTACTAAGGCTTTATATATGAAAAAGTCCTCTAGGTATAGTTATATCTACTTAAGGGCAGTCCCTTAAAGGTAGGAGATAGTGAAGATAGGCGACGCTATACTATTACTATTAAACTTATCTTTATTAAAGTTGAAATAGATTTCTATTTATATAAGGAATAACTCTAATTCTTGTCGTTTACTATAGTAGGTATTAGGTAGCTTAACTTGTATAGTTTCTAGGGCTTTAACCCTGTATAGCTCTAGTGTATCTAGTATGCTCTTGTTGTTGTCTTTGTTATCTAGAGTAGTTGTATTCTAGAACGCTATAGGCGTGCTCTAGATTAGTACGTTAACAGTGCTAGCGCTAGAGCTAGAGATAGAAGTAGCCTTTAGAGGCATTGTAATTCGAACTTCTAAGCTTAGGTACTTAAAGTATAACAATTCTTAAACTAACTAACTAAGGTAACTAAGTATTACTAAGGTTTATTCTTATAAAGAGGTTTAATCGTAGACTAGGTATTTACTTAGAGGTAAACTCGTTACTTAACTATAAAGCTATTAAGGTATTAGTAATAATATAATATTAAGGTTAAGTACGAAGCTCCTATCTAATAGTAGACATACTAGTCTTATATAGAACCTTCCTACTCGCGGATCTAAACTAGATCCTAGGACCCCTTTAGATCCCTAGAGGATCCTTAGAGATCTATTATATAATTACAACTATATGAAATCCCTAGATCGCTTAGCTAACCTAAGCGACCTGTCTACTGCTATAAGAGTATACAATAGTGCTCAACCTGTCAGAACGCCGCCTGGTCTTCACTAGTCACGTGTACACGTGATTCGTGACACGAGGGCGGGGTAAAACACAGGAATAGTGTTTCCGTACTACAGCTTAGAAATATGACCTAGAGATGGTACAGACATATAAGACTGGCAAGAACATAAGCGTTATAGTTTAGGGGTGTTTCTAGGACCTGGGGAGAAGTGATTGCTATGTTCTTGATAGAGATTTTGAGTCTAAGAAGTATAGGTATAGTAAAAATTCCTATCTAGAGGTCTTAAACAACTAGCTCCTTCTATAGTATAAAGAACATAAAGATGCCGGGTATGTGTTTATATAGGATAATGCCTCTATTCATACTGCCCACAAAGTACGGGATTAGTTTATAGAACATGGAATAGACTACACTGACTGGCTACCCTACTCCCTAGTGTCACGAATCACGTGCACACGTGACTAGTGAAGACCAGGCGGCGTCCTGACAGGTTAAGCACTATCATATACTCTTATAGTATTTGAGGATCGGTTAGGCTAGCTGAACGATCCAAGGATTTCATTAGTTATAAATCACGTGACATGGACAAGGATTGCTAGACGGCGCGACCGGTCTACCAGTCTAGCAGCGACGGGGCGACTGGGCTAGCAGGCTAGCATCGTGAGGACGAAGGTTCTATATAAGACTGGCACGTCTGCCATTAGATAGGAGCTTCGTGCTCAACTCAATATTATATTGTTATTACTACCTTGACAGCTTTGTAGTTAATTAACGAGTTTACCTCCGAGTAAACACCTAGTCCGCGATTGAACCTCTTTACAAGCAACAAACCCTAGCGATACTTAGTTACCTTAGTTAGTCAGTTTGAGAATCGTCACACCTAGATCTTAACCTAATCGAGTATGTTTAGTAGATCCTTAAGAAACTTGTCTTTAAGTACTACTCTAGCCTCTTATAAAGTTCTAGTAAAGTAGAGGAGAATATTAAAGTAATAGAGGAAGCTATTAAGCATTGTTGGACTCTCATTCTAAAGGAAACCTTTAATGCACTATACTAAAGTATACCTAGTAGAATAGCTACTTATATTAAGGCAGGGGGGGAGTATACTAAATACTAGTCCTTATCCTCTCTCTTATACTATATATACTTAGTACGTTATGAACCTATAACTATTGTGATTAATTATAGCTTATTTTTAAGTAATTTGGTATAGAGTTGCTACTATAGTATATAAATATCATTTTAAGAAAATGGTGGGGTGCGGGGTAAAAAAAAGCATCGGTTAATAGCTGTTGACTAGTACTGTAGGCTTCTGTGTCATGTGATACCCTGTAAAGTGCCCTGAATGCATGGGGCTTTTGGCTTGCTGTTAGCCCTGTAAAAGGGCTCGATGCCCTGGAGAACGTGGCAAGGACGCCAAATTTCGTCCTTGTGAGTTCAGGGTAATCACAGGGGGGTGCAAAAGCAAGCCTAAGTGGACAGTAGAAGTAGGGGAAACTACAAAACCTGTCAACTTAGTTCTCGTGTTTTGACAGCTCTTTCGATGTTTCTTCGGCTTACTTTAGCTTACTTACAGCTTACTTGAGAGTTCATTTTGGGTCTCCAATAATGGTTTGATCGACAGTTCTATCGCTTACCTCTACTCCAAAAAATATCAAATCCAACCAGTGGCGGCTCGCTTGACCCTTCGCGTCTTTAATCTTATACAGCACTCCCACTATTTCCTTCGCTCTTCCTGTTTTCTATCTATCTATACTCCTTACTGGTACTGAAATTTTTCTTCTTCTGTTTGCGCAACACGGGTGTCGCGGGGTGTGCGGAGTGCGCGGGGTCGTAGAAACCCCCGCCCCTCGGAACAACTGAATCGACCTTTGCAATTCGCCGCAGGAATCCTTCAGTTCTTGCCATCTTCATCTTCTTCCTCGTACTTGAACTTGGGCGGCGTATCTCATAGTTACTCGTAGTGTCGGGAAGAAATCAGCCAGTCGTGTGCGGAGGAAAATTTGTCCGCTTCGGTTGCGTTTTATAACAACCCCGATTGCACGAACATCACGAGCTCGATTATATAACTCCCCCGATTGAGGCTGAGGTTTGGAACAATGGAACGAATAGCTTGAGGTTGTGCCTATGGATCGGTGACTCGAGATTAAGTGGAGTGGGGACTATGTCCGTAATTAATCTCCTTCATGGGAGCTTATATATGATGTTTTCCTCCGGAGTTCAACAGTCCTCGATACTTGGTCTCTTTTCGATAAAAATTCACATTCAAGATGGTTTCCAATACTAAACGAACAATTCTCATTACTGGCTGCTCAGATGGTAATTATTATCTTCCGTTTCTTGATTTCACTTCTAAATATGTGCTGATGATTTTTTTAGGAAGTCTCGGAGCCCACCTCTCCATCGCTTTTCACAAAGCTGGATGGCGTGTTTTCGCATCAGCACGGAACCTTTCGAAACTAAAAACAGTCAAGGAAGCTGGCATCGAAACAGTTCAACTAGACACCCTCTCCGAAAACTCAATTGCGAGTAGTGTACTCCAAATCAAGACCTTGACCGGTGGTTCACTTGATACCCTTCTAAACAATGCTGGAGCTGGCTTTTCAATGCCACTCATGGACCTCGACATCGCCAGGGCCCGGGAGCTCTTCGACCTCAATGTATTTTCCCTCATCAGCGTGACAAAAGCGTTCCTCCCTCTCCTCATGGAATCCAAGATCACTCATGGGGGAAACCAAGGTGGAATGATAGTAAACAACACCTCTGTCTCTTCACTTTCCGTTGGTGCCCTCCCCTTTTCAGGTGCCTATAACGCCTCAAAAGCTGCAGCCTCATCCATCACCGAAGTTATGCGTCTAGAACTCGTCCCATTCGGTATCAAAGTTGTCAACCTGATGACTGGCGGTGTTCGTTCCACATTTCACGCCAATGCGCCGCAGACTAAACTCCCCGAAGACTCAATATACAACGTCGCGAAAGAAAGGGTTGAGCGGACAATGTCTGGCGTGGATTTTACTGAAGATGGCGCCGATCCGGTGGTTTATGCTGCCAATGTGGTGAAGGCTTTAGGGAAGGATAATCCGGCGCATCTGATTTACTTAGGGAAGTCGAGTACGACTGCGAGGTTGGCTATGTTGTTGCCGACTGGGGCTACAGATGGCCTTTTGAAGGGGATGACTGGGGTTGATATTTTGGAGAAGAAGATCAAAGAAAGCAAGGAGGGGAAAGATAACAAGGTTTAAAGAAAGTACGGTTGAAAGTTTTTATATTGTTGGGAGAGGTCTTGGTGTTTAATCTTGTATTTAAATAGTGTCATGGGAAGCGTAGTTTGCCTGAGAAGGGATTAAAGTGCTTCAAACTCACATCATGTTCTAAAATGGCCATATTTCAGTAGAAAGAACACTCATTAATGAGGTATGAATTGCCTTTAAAATCTACGTTTTTGCAACGATACTAGGATATTAGTATTACAAATTTGCCATTCTAAACACTTCCTCATACTTATAACGAGAGTAACTATTGGTATTAATTACTCACCAATTACGGTATTGACCGCCTATACCACTGGGTTATCCAATTTAGGGGTGTTCCCGGTCAATAGATCCGACTTTTCCTTTGACCCAGCCCATGAACTTATGTCAAGGATCTCAAACTAACCCTTTCTAAGCACTCTTCTCCTGCCATCTCATTTCTAAAAATGGTCACTCGGTTTCATGCAAGAAGTCCAATATAGTCTGTTTTTTTGTCAGAGATTTCAATACAGGTACTGTACATAACTAAAAGTCTGGACTCTCCAACTACCCCACCTACATATCTTTCAGTAATAGAATACCTAGGTAGAATTGTTTTCACTAAGTAAAGGCCAGGGAGGGCGTCACTTGTCTTAAACTAATATGCAACTGAGATAGAGTAATGAACAAGAAATAATGAAAGAAAGTGGGAAGCAAGCGAGCAACATAAAGCTAGAGTAAGAAGCCACCAAGTGCTGAAAGTTACTGTGGAAAGATAATGGTGAATCACATGAGTTGCTCACTAAGTCCGAGATATCGATCAACTCGCCAGAGAATTGGCCTAAACCGTCACTTGATTGGTTTCCTAAAAACCAGTTGTTGTAACAGATATTATCAAATCACGTTCCCGTGATGCGTACAAATTCCTCTTCAGTGTGTGCCCAAACCTTCTCCACCATACCGCTCTCCCTTAAATCAACCAAAAGCTCAAGCACAGTACCTGATGCACTCTCACATTCTTTATCAACAGAATATACTCCAGCTCCAATCTTCCCACTGGATCCCACCGCAGTCTCCGCCCCACTTTGCAACGGAACTAAAGTGGTTTCATTTTTCATTGCTGGAAACTGGCCACTCGTAGCCAGATACAAGTGTCTCTCACCGCACTCATCGAGGGGTACGAACTCCAAATTCTTCAACATTTCTTCCGGTACTTGTTTTAACAGTGGTGTCCTCACTGTACCTGGGTGGTCATGAATAAAACTGACGCTGGGAGCCGTTTCGGCGACCTTCTCGAGACCCAGAGTTATTAGACTGCTTAGGTGACTTCTAAGATTGTCTGCTGGAATTCGAAGAGCTGGAAAATCGGTCGGATCAAGGGGCCCTTCATGAGCACCTCCCGCGACAGTTACTACTCGACGCAGGGAAGTGGCGTCTCGAATGAGAGGGAGCAAGTTGATGATGAAGCGCAATCGAGAGTAGTAGACCAGAGAAGCCATCCAATGGAGGTTTTCACTCGTTACTGTGCATATATTTATTAGCTTCGTCCTCTTCTTTCGAGTAAAGTAGCAAACATACCTCGGCGATCGAAGATAACAGCCCCTGACGAAAGAAAAAGCAGATTGATGACCTTCTCCTTCTCTTTGATATCTTTGCAGACTTCATCAACACCTTGAATCAAGCTCACATCGGCCTTCAAAAAGACGAACTCTCCTTCGGGGTTGAGCTCTTTGCATTCAGCAAGGATTCTGTCTGCTGCTTCCTGGGAACGACCAACGATATAGGCTCGTGGCTTCTGTGCATACTTTGCGAATTTTTTGAGAGTTATCTCTCCAATCCCACTAGTACCTCCAACGAAAATGGCGACCAGACCAGCAGCAAGAGTTGTTGGGATGAAAGCATTGGAAGCTAAGACGGTGGAGAGTGAAACCATTCTGGAAATAACTTGTTGGGCTATTGAAGTTCGAGTTTTGAGTCTGGAGTTTGATTGAACACTGAAAGGAAAAGAGTGCTTTTATGCTTTCATTTTCCTGTTGGCCTACTTGGAAGGGGGCCGTCATGCCCCAACGTGGGAGTTTAAGCGAAACGCCGAACCCGCAGGACGCAACGCCGAATCCGAGCCTTGATTTATCATCCATTCTATTCAACCACTCTTCACTTTCCGTTATCTTCAGACAACTTTTAAACTTCAAGGATACATCTATTCAAGAATGGATGTTTCCGAGACCTCAGCTGCATCATCGGCGTCAGCAGTGGCTGCACCCACATCAAAAAGGAAGAATGGAGCAACCCGTTCGGCTTGTGATCGCTGTCACTCACAGAAACTTCGTTGTGTCAAGAATACCAATCAGCAAAGTTGTGATAGGTGCTCGCGACTTCATACCACATGCCAATTCAGTCCCCGTGTACCAAGACCATCGCAAAAGGCACGAGATGAAGGTGAAGTTTGTAACTACACCGGAATGCGGAATACATGTCGGACTCCGATCGGATACGAAGCGGGAAAGGGCTCAATTTCAAATCCATTTTTAGAACAAAGTAGGTTGCTGTTTGTACTTGTTTAGCGTTATGTCTAATGTGAAGTTGTAGTTGAAATCTGCACCCCGGGTTTCCGACATCTCATTGAAGACGGCTCTCTTGTCAGGCAGAATTTCGACTGGTCCGGTATATTCAGTCAATCGAGCGATTTAGGCCTCATAGATAATGATATCTCTTCCGAACTTGCTGTTGTCTTACCTCCAGTAGACCAAAACACGAGTAATGAGGTAAATGAGATATTTAATACATATCCAAGGGCTCATGCAGAGGGCCACAGTTCTCTTGTTCGGAAAGCAGCGGACCTTCATGTCGCACTTCAAACATGCGTCGCGAATCTTCCAACAATAGTAGATTCAAACAGACAAAGAGCAATGCTTTTGGTGTTTGAAGAAGTTTTCACTCTCACCGACACCTTCCTCAATATTCTCAGAAACTTTTCATTTCGAGGAAGTGATGGTCAATTTAATCATTTGGCCAACTTCAGCACAGTAGACCTCGAGCGACACAAACCCTTCTTGCACATTGATGAAGGAACACTCCTTCTACTCGCTTCATGCAACTCCCACCTCGTCAACATATTCGACTCTGTATTCCAAAGAATTCAAGGATGCTTGAAACACTCCCTCAGACCTCATCCGAGTACAGACTGGGCAGTCGTGTTACCGAAGCTACAAATTGGCACTGTTGAGATCCCGTCAGTAAGGATAGATGCCAATACTTCCTTTCCTCCTCCTGCTACCACTGCGATGTATATGCTCATGGTCACTATGCTTTCATCACAGCTGTGGGAACAGTTGACGGGAGTGGTTGGGAATACGGTCAATGATCTGGGTTCTTCCGTCACGTTGAAGGATATAGTGTGGAATGCAGTTATTGATAGGACTGCGGGGACGTTAAAGATCATAAATGACACCAAACTCCTTCTCCAACAACAATCTTCCTAGCACAGAATTGTTCTCACAACTCCTAATCAGCCTTATCAAATCTCTTACTCAAAGCCAATAACATACCAGCCAATTCGCCCGGCCTGCTAACGAAGGGACTATGGCCACCAGCAATATCTGCAACAATCCAATTCACACCAGTACTTTTCATTATAGAATCCTGCATAGAAACTGGTACTGCCAAATCTTCCATGCACCTGATGTAAGCAAACCTCCCCTTAAAATCTTCCTCCGTCCACGCTGGAGCAGGACACGGTGACCGAAAAGCGATGTATGCATGTGGAAGCAGCGAATCAACAAATTTCGCAGCTACGTCCGGTTGTACATCGTTATAAAACAATTCAGTGGGATTTCTGAACACCATAAGACCAGAAGAAGGCTAAACATAAAATCAATGGAGCTATTCTGGGAAAAGTGGGGAGAACCTACAGTATTATTTCTCAACCACGGCGGATCCTCCCCCCCACGACCAGACATCATATCCCGGCCTTCGTTCACCATAAAAGCTGCAATATAAATTAATCCCATCACGCCGCCTTTCTTCCCATCTTTCGAACGAGTTTTAGTGCTCAATCCGAAGGCTGCTGCACTCATGGGAACGCCAGCGGAAGAGTGACCAACCATCAATACCTCTTTGCCTTCTTCAATCAATGGTAAAATGGCGTTGTCGCGAATGAAATCGGCATCGCTTGCGCAAGTTGTGTTTTCTGGATCTGAGGAGTTAAGACTGGGGAGATTTATGGCTATGGTGGGGAATTCAAGGGCTTGGAGAGGAGGGATGAGAAGGTCGTAGCAAGATGTGGGGTGACATGCTCCTGGGATGAGAATTATGGTTGGGAGCGACATTTTACTGAGAATTGATTCGATAATGACCTCTTTCAGATGGAGATGTTCAAGTGAACAAGGTATTAGCAATGTTAGCCGGTATGCGATACAATTTGAGGAGTTCAAAAAATCCCGTGAGCTTACAACCTACCCTACCTGCTTCGCCTAACTACCATTGGACAATGCTACTCAAATGTTTCCTGAAGCAGTTGAATGTCGCATTTTGCATATATCGAGGACCAGGAGAATTGATAGAATAAAGCCACATAACAAAAAGAACGATCAAGTGACTTAAACTTAACCGAGTACTTGCATCTTCCTACAAGTAGGTAAGACGAGCAAATATCTTCAGGCACTTCCTTGAGCCTCAATCGATTTTACAGAGAACGGGAGGGAACGAAATAAGAAATCCTGGGAAGTTTAAACTTAGAGAACAAGCAAGACCAGGGGAGCTGTTCGAGGTTAATCACGTGAAAATCTCCGGAAGCATCTTCCGCCGATCCGATTTCGAGAACAACTCCAAAACCGCAAGACTCTTCCAACTCCACTCGCAACATCAAACACCTCGTTATTGCGCCGCCGATCGAGGGGATGCGATGATATCCGAGTGGATATCATCTCATTAAAAACAGCACAATTATCGCTTTACCACAAACCACACCTCTGGGTCTCTGGAGGTCTTCGCGATCGGTCGCATTGCCGTCGAAGATTTTTGGTGTTGGAACATCGTCAACATCTTCACTTCATCCTTCAGCAATTAGCGCGCGCCTTTCCCATCTAATTCGAGTTTCTACAATCCGAAAGGGGAAGTTTCTCTTCAATGACGTTCCGTCTTTGGTATCTCTCACGGCCCACGGAGGCTGAGGAGCGGCTCTGAGACGGTTCAAAGTTTCATACCCATGATATCGGCCCAAGCGGAGACATTTCCACCCCCAAAATGCGCCAAATGCTCGTCTGATTCCACTTTGACATCAGATAAGTCAAGTCATTTCACTAGGGAATCCCTGGTCGTTTTGCACAGGAACACACCCCTTCCGAGACATCAGATCTGTCTGAGAAGGCTTGATTTTGAATAAACTTCTACTGTCCCCGCTGTTTTGCTTTTCCTTCCCTCTCTTCCTACCTCTTGCTACTCTCACTCACTCCCTCACACTCACTTCCCTTCGTATATTCTGTTTTCGTGGCTGGCCACTCTTTTTTTTTTGGAGTTCAATATCCCTTTTCTAATTAACCAAAAAAATTTCGATTCTTCCCCAACAATCTAAACCATCTCCGCCAAAATGCAATTCACATACCCTATCGCTTCTCTCACCCTCCTCCTCTCCCTCCCAGTATCGATTTTCGCCAACCCAATCGATAAAAGATTCGAAGTCGATCCCGAGGCCATCATCCCAAGAGCCTCCGTTACCTGTCCCGAGTACTCTCAAATTGCAAACTATACTGCAATCGGTCTCAACTCAACCCTTCGAGGAGCATTCTTGCAAAACTCCCCTGCCGGTACCGATCCTACGCGAGCCATCCTCGATACCGCACAAAAGAAGTTCTTGGCTTTGAACCTCAAATTCGATGAGGCTGTGAATGCAGAGTGTGGAAACTTGACAACTTTGGCAACGACTATGGCAGCAGAGAACTTCACGAACGGAATTGTTGGACCTTTTACGATCAAGAAGAAATCAGCTGGAGAACGTCTGAATAGTGCAATGGGTACGGTTGTTTTGGTGGCTACACTTGCTGGTGCTGGGTTGTTATTGTAAAGTGGTGGATGAATATATGGCGGGATGGGAGGAGTGATGTGGATGTATTTTTGTTTGGCTATTATACCAATGTATGGAGTTTTCAGAGGGCAGGGTACGAATGCCGGAATATAACGACCATGGCCATTGCATGTAAGAACTGCGTTGATGGGGTGGGACAGACTAATAAATTTTTTCAAAACTATCATTTGTGAGTGCACCACCTCGCTCTAGACAAAGTCATTGTGTAAGGAGAAGAATTGTTTTCTTAAATCCGAACATTTCAGTTCACAGATCTGTATTTCCCAATTCTCCCAGTGCGAGACTAGCTTTTACACTGTCTGAAACTCAGGGAACTCACAAGTGTGACCGCTATCATGTTCCTACGATTCTCTGCCCTCACAGGCATCAAATTTCACGGTGTCTTCTTTCTTGCCTTAATTCTGAGCGGTCTCGACTCTTTCCACTGTCTCTACATTTATCTATTTCCAGGATCATTAGCGGACTCATCACATGAATGAGCAGAGAGTTATGCATACCTTTTCCTTCTCAGTCTCACTCAACTTCTCAGCCAATGCCAAAGGACCGACACAAACATATTTTCTAAACTTCCTGGCTGGAAGTCTCGCCTCGAACTATTCGCTGGGTCAGCATATCACCTTCATCATCAAAGCCCATTGACTTTTCACACAGCCACAGCTTCAATAACTTCACCCAACCAAGACCTCACCACGCACGGAAAGAAGGAAAAACTCACCATCTCATCGACCTCTTCCAACTTCCTTCCCTTCGCCTCGGGCAAAAAGAAGAACACCCAAACAGCAGCAATGATACTGCTAGGAAACCAGATAAACCCATATCGAGGACCCCAGTTCAGAGCAGATGGATTGATGAAGTAGGGAGCGGTGAATTGGGTTAACCAGGCCATGAAAAACCCGACTGCTGAGGCGAGTCCAAATGTATACGAGCGGAGTCGTTGCGAGGGGATTTCGCCGCCTACGAGCCAGGCATAGGGAGATACCATTCCCTATGGGGGTTAGCTGGAAGTGCGCAATGGAGAAGGCTGAGGGAGGACGAACGTTATAGGACATCAAGTACAAACACGACAGCGCGACAAGAACCTTTCCGGTCACTGCAGCCCCGGGGTGTTTATGATACATGATGGCGATGATTAATTGGAGGACTCCACAGGTTGTCAAGCCAGACATAAGAAGGACGCGACGACGACCGTAGCGGATTACGATGAGGGAGTTCATCACCAAGGCTATGAGTCCGATGGTGCTGAGGACGCAGCTCATCGCGAAAGGATCCTTGACTTTGGCCATGGAGAAGAAATATGCTTTGTATGCTAGAGGCTGGTCAGGACAGTTTCTCTTCGCTAACTCGCAAGGACTTACCGATAATAAACATGCTCCCCGTTGCAGCCTGACTGGTCAACCCACAAATCGCGATGATCGTCCGCCGTCTATCAATTTTATTCCTAAACACATCAAGAATCCCCACTCCACTCGAAATTTCAAATTCTTTCTCGATAGCTGCTGCAATAACTGCGGCTTCGTCCTCGCAATCCCATCCGTTTGGTCGAAGGCGTCTGAGGGAATTGACGCCATCTTCTCGACGCCCTTGGAGTAGAAGCCAACGCGGAGATTCGGGGATGAAGAAGAGCCCGAGGGCCATGATGAAGGGGACGACGTAGATTATTCCGAGAGGAATAAGGTAAGCCGATTTAGTAGGGATGGGAGCGGTAGCCCAATCTACTATTGTTCCTACCAGTGTTCCCTAATCGCACATCAGTCCTCCATCACACCAACCACAATCTCACTATTTCGCCCTCCCAAAGTTCTCCAATGACCCAAGAAATTCCAAGTTAAGAGGACAACACTTACCAAAGACACACTAAACTGAAACGCAGTCAAGAACAACCCCCTATACTTAGCCGGACTCCCCTCTTGAATATACAACTGCGAAAACGTCATAAAACACCCATTCGCAAGTCCATTCAAGAACCGTCCTCCATAAAGCGTCTCAATATCCGTCGTCGTCATCATAATAACATCCGATGCCCAACAGAGAATACACCCCAACCACAAACACTGTTTCCTCCCCAACTTGATAGCGAGAAAGCCAGCGCCACCCGAGGAGACAAAAGCCCCCAGTGTCATGAGGGAGGAAATCAGTTGTTGGCGCTCGGTTGTGAGGTTCCATCCTATTGGGGTTTTGGGAGCACGGAAACCGAAGATCTGGGTGGTTTGTTAGAGAAATGGAAAGGAGGAATTAGGAGGTAAGTGTACTTTGAGGAAGCCGGGCATAGCTTGGAGACCACCTATTAGACCAAAATCAAGTCCATATTGGAAGGCTCCTAGGATTACAACTGCATTGGCGAAGAATACTCGGCGGTTTGCGGAGATGGTTGTTTTCGCTTCCGTGGCCTCTGTGGAGGTCGACATCGTGACCACTTTTAATCTTCTCCTTTGGAAACAAAATTCGCCTTTCTTTCCTCTTCGGAATTGGAAAGGGTTGGAAATGTATTGGGAAGTTTTTGATCGGAGTATATAAAGCCCCACAACTCGCCGAGTGAGAGATCATGGGGTGCCCCACGAGAGGGAGCACTGTATTTGCTATTTGCTATTTATCCTAGCTACATGATGCCGCTGTATTGGAAGGGTTGTTTTGGATATCTCATTGGTAGCTTCGTAATATTTCCCCTTATTGTGGGGGAGGTAATTTGCGTTTATATGTTGTGGCACATGAAGACTCAAGGAGTATTTCTTGTTTCTAGATTACCCTTTTCGGTCCAAGTTCCTTCTATCTCGGATTAATGACATTTACTCTTCTTGGGCTGAATCTCAAGGAGAAGCGAGAACTAGAACGGCAATTGACAGATTTTTATTGACTTGTAGTATACCGTTGCTAGTCAAACATGTTTGCCACCACATTTAGGAATATTACTCGGTTCATGGGAATACCACCATTATGAGTATGTTGGTCCGGAAGTCAAATGCGGGGTAAAATACCATGCATATATAATTCCTTATACCGGCATTTTCAAATGAGAGACGACCTGCAGGAGATGATATCGAAAGAGTGGGGAGTGCTACACTCATTTAGGCTAAGATGCCGATTCATATTCAATTCGTAGGTTTTGATGGAATACAGAACATCTTCTGGGATTTGGTAGTGGATACCGTGTTATGTATTTGCTGAGGAATTTAAGGGTAGTATAGTGCAACCAGATCAAAGGGAAAAGGTGAAAGGGGGCGATGTCAAAATTCGACCAATCCAACAGTTACACACATGTCAGGCGTAAACACAAGAACTTTTGTCCAGAAGTCCGAGATCACGCACCGGGTGATACAATTTATTAAGCCTATGAAGACCACACCCTTCCTTTAAAAACGAAAAAGAAAAGGAAAATTGAAGAATCCATTGTCATCCCGTTCGTTCCTTCCTCTTAATCAGTATAATTCATCTTCATAATTAAACAAACGGCAGTCTTGTTGTAAAGTACCCGCCAAAACTGATTCCATGTCGTATGGATGTTGAGACCCAAGACAAATCAATAGAAATCAAAGTACCCAAAGTGCAAGATGAAAAAAAAGGTGGAGGGCTGTTGTCCATCAAGGAACTCTGTCGTTTTAGAGCCATAGATCTAATTTCAGCATTACAAAAATGCAGTCTCTGAAGATGCAAAAATGAAAAACTACATAAATGAGTGTAGTTGATAAAAGAATTGAAGCAAGGAAAATAAAGAAAACCAGACCTGTCACGATGGTTGTGAGTTGACCATACGCTAAGCAAAGGGCTGGGGCGGCTATATTTCAAGCACTCGTAAAAGGATGGCCAACCGGGCCATTTGAACCAAGGAAAGATGCGGCAAAAGTGTCGTCCTGGGATGCATTACATTCCACGTTTCCTTCCGCCGAAAGAGCCTCGTGTGTTTCATAGTTCATGTCATAAATATCGAATGAGAGCTCGAGATCTAGCTCGAGAAATCCATCGTCGATTGCATTTGACATTGTAGAATCTGCTATATGGATCAATGGGTCGAGAATTCCAGGTGGTTCGTTGATTGTTTTATCGGTAACTGTAGGGGAGTTAAGAAACCCGAGGGCTGGTGTAGTGAGTTGTGGTTCCCAATTAAAGTTGGCCGGGTCAAGTACGAAAGGATCGATGTTCGGATCAAAAGAATTTTGGAATGTGTCAATTTGATAACTTGGGCCTCCGAAAGCAGGGTTTATCGCCCCCAAGATTTCATCACTCATTTCAAAGTGCTGCGCTTCTGTCGCTTGGGTTGGCGAACCCAGTGCGATTGGGTTTGTAAATTCATTCCGATCAAGACCTTTCCATTCTCCAGTCGGCGGAGAAAGCTGCGGTCCTCTCTCTTCGTCATTCTGTTGCTCCAATATCACTGACACAGAGAGACATTCGTGCTTGCGAGGGAGGAGATGGATAGACCCATGAACAACAGACAGCCAATGTGGGAACTTCCCACAACCATTTGCAATTGTCTTTTTAAGTTGGGTTTCAAGTGAAGAAAACCATGAGATGAAAGGATCCGCCAGGCCACCCGGAACCTATAGATTACTAGTTAGCTATGAATCAACAAAGTAGAAAGAATGGTCGCGACGTACGTGGTGGGAGAGGTCACCAAGTTTTAGGGCTAGCCTGAACGAAGCGACTTCCTCATACAAAATTGCTGTTGCCGCATAGGCGAAGATTTCCTCCCCGGCATTTTCTCGTGCTGCAGCTAAAATTCCATGAACGAGGGTTCGAATTTGGGAAATGAGGATTCGTCTAAAAGACGCCGTGGAAAATAACCCATTATTGCCGCCTATCGCGCTTGCTTTGTGGAGGCTGACCTGTGGACGAAGTTGTTCCGTAGAAAACAAGAAATGGAGGTAACCCCCGATGAGTGCAGCGTTCTTGATATGTTTTGAATCCCCATATTTGCTTGTCAATTGAATGGCAAATTCGTTATATACCGTATCGTTCAGAGCGGATACCAGGGCGGTATTCTCGGCTGCAAATATTCCAGAGCATGAAAGAGAGAAGTTGACTTCGCGAGAGGTCGTATTTGCTTGTAGTATCGTGGTCTGGGAAGTGTCGTCGGAAGCACCCTGCATGAAATCCTCGATGGCTTAGGCAAGTCAGTAGGGGATACCTAGAGTGGAGATAAATTATTACACGCTAGGTAACCTTACACGCACCTTGTTTGAATATCTCCTCCCTTTCTGCTTCATCATTATCACTGCCCTTGGTCGCAGTTGAGCCGACCAATGTTTTGCAGTTTCGACAGCGTTCATGTGAAGATTTTCGAGGACACTCTTTTCTCCCATGCCGACACAAAGGACATGCTGGTGACCGTCTCTTTCCTGCAGGCTTTCTGTTCATGGTGGATAGTGTGCTGGAGCGAGGGTGGTGGTACTCTCACTGGTGAGATTGGAACACCTTTAGAAGGTATTCCTGAGATGGGTTATTTCTTGCCATAAGTATACAGAGTAAATAAGAGCTGCGGCGAAGGACCGAGATGTTTATTTGCGGGTGGACGCCGAATGTTATTCTTTGGGTGCGGAGGACCCCTGTTTGTGCAGACCAATGTGAGAAGAGTTACTCTCGGTGACAGCAAAGCTTCTGTGTACGAACGAAAGTTTGTGACTCTCTTGAATGCGACATTTGGGCATCAATTTTGCGTAGCTCAATCTTCCATTATCCGCAGATGAAAAGATGTATTACGTTGCTCATAAGCAAGTTCGTGAGGAAATCTTGAGGTATAAAGTTGGAGCTTGGAGTTGCACTCTTGGGTCTCCCCGCGCTCCGTAGTTCCCTCCTCACTAGCGGCGTAGGTGGTCACCTCACCTCACCTCAGTCCCCGCCAACAGCCTCACTTCTTCGAATATATCTCCTTCAAACACTTCCA
The DNA here is from genome assembly GCA_001399465.1 of Hymenoscyphus scutula. Lineage (NCBI taxonomy): Eukaryota > Fungi > Ascomycota > Leotiomycetes > Helotiales > Helotiaceae > Hymenoscyphus > Hymenoscyphus scutula. The sequence goes on from LKTO01000165.1 coordinate 20,572, forward strand.
AGTGTGAATACGAAATCAACGCAAACACCGACGGCGGAAGCCACAACCAACACCCACGGTCCGCCTGCCATGGGCAGATGCGATAAGCTATCCGGCGTGGTCAACGCCTCCAGCTAGACAGGAAGGACTCTGGTCATGCCCAAACACCACAATAAATCCAAAAACAAGGAGCGGGACCGCGCGAATTTTAGTGCATGGAGTGAGTGGATAAAAGACCCTGGGTCCGGCCGGAATTATAGCTGGAGAAAGGATGACAAGGGGAATCATGAATACTATTGGCAAGAGCAGGGTGAACAAGATCTATCTTCCGCGGGATATCAATACAACTCCACCAACCCCGGGTCTGCTTCGACATCCAACGTCAACGCTATACAGCCCACCGGTGGTTACACCTCTCAATCTTACGCCCAACCCTCCATCTCTTACGGCTTATCCAATTCAAGTTCTTTTCAAGCTGGGCTCAACCCCCAGTTGGGCTACAGCCAGCAGAACGACTACACGTACCCGGGACAATCCAGCCTCTACCCACTCTCACAGAGTAAATCCGCTGCTGACAGCTTAACACAGCAGCTTGCATCAACAAATGTGTTCAACAATTCCAGCGGGAAACAGAGGGACGCTGCATATGCGGCGTATGGAAACACACCATCAAACAATCCTGGTCTGGGTAGCACGGTTTCGTACGAAAATTCCACATGTGCGTCCTTGAATCTCCTGAGTGAGCTCGTATGCAAAATTCTGATCAAAAGTCACAGTCAAAATTCATGCGTCCAGCTTTTTCAATGTCGGTCGGGTGATAAAGGTCCTTTGGTCAGAACCCAAGGGGGAGTCTTCTTACACCAGTGTGACTCTTGATCATTTTGAATCCTCTAAACATCCTGCGTTTACCAAGATACGCCGCTTCGTCGTGATTCGAACAGGTATAGGGCATTGCCAATGCTTGCCTATCCTCACATATCAACACCAAGCTACCACGAAGCACGGCGTCGTAGCAGATGAACATGTTGCTGTTTATCTCCGAGGTCAATTCACAGGCAGTTTGCCCGTAGTCCCAGGGGAGCAACTATCGAAGGAACCAATTGGGATAATATCCGCAAGCATTCGTGAGAAGCTCGAGCCGACGAGTCGCCTCCATTTGGTCAAGATTTATACAGTTGAGCACAACGTGAAAGTCGCCAACATCGGAGAAGTTGCGTCTTCGGATATCGCTAGGCTAAAGAAATACGTGCAAGATACTTGGACTTGGGAGGATTGGCCATAGACAGGGTTCTACCATGTAAGAGCGTCTCCTGCCCTGCGTACTCTTTACCGTTCTAGGTCCTCGTCTAATATTTCGATTTTGCAAAGCGCGAAGTAAGAATAGCTCCCGGATTAAAATTGAAATGGTCGAGCTTGCGCAAACTCTTATATTGTATTTGAGGAGCAGATGAAATAATGGGATTCGAACTGGCATTACAGGAGCACTTTTTTTTTTTGATACCCGCCGATTCCTACGATTATTAGATTTCAATATTCACAAATCTTCACAGATAATATTTATGTTGGCTTTGAATCTTAAGCGAGTTCGTCCGCAAAAAATTTACGACACTGAATTCCAAAATTTCCCTGTAGGTTACGGAAGATAAAGACATTGTCTGAATTTTTTCAAGAACGTGCCTTGATCAAGTCCGCAGCCTAATCACGTCAGCAACATTTCCAAAGAATGAAAAAAGAGAACATCAAACGAACCTTTTCAGCCATGGCATAAACACTTTGACTAGTTGTAGCGCACACCAAACTCGGAATAATGCTTGCATCCACAACACTCAGCCCCTCTATCCCATGAACCCTCAAATCCTCACTCACGACCCCACCCCACTTAAGCGGCATCTTTGAACAAGTTCCAATAGGATGATAAACCGTCGGAAGCAAAACATCAAGTCTCTTGGCCCAATTCCCAATGTCCTCGTCGGTCGTTAGTTCCAAGGGAGGATTATACCAGACTGGTGAAAGTTGTTTGATGATCCCATCAGCCAATACGTATTTACGCATAAAGCGTATCATTTCGACGAATATCTGGATATCTAAGGGATTCGTCATGGCTCGGTAATCTACAAGGGGTTCGCCTTCTGGGTCTGTGGTGTTGAGCATTACGGTTCCGCGTGAGAGAGGGTGAGAATTGGTAAGTGCTGAATTCCCTGCGGGTGCATTGGCGATTTGTGCCCAACCCGTGTATTTAGATTTGATTCCTTTTGCATGGACTCCGAGTGTTTGTTTGTAACCGGCGATGATTGTGTGGTGCGTTCCTGGAGGAAGATACGCTGAGGGATCTTGATTTTCGATCTGGGAAGCTAGATTTCGATAGGCGTTGGGTGCAATGACGGGGAAATCGACTGCGGAAAATGTTATTAAAAAAGCTGTACGAAACGAAATAGAGTCTTAATGCTTCCAAAGCAACCGGAGAAGCCAAAATAATGGCTCGGAGAATACTTACTGTAAGAGATAGAAGCTGTGTTTCCCCATGATGAATAAGGGCCTTAGTTTGGTTAAGCGAATACCACTAGGGAGAGCGAGGGCAAGCATACCGACTCGAGTCTTGTTCCATATCTCCTCTACCTCTGCTTGGTAAGTTGCATTTGTAGCTAAAGCATCTGGATTGGGCCACGGTTGCGTCGTAACTAAACATGATTAACTCATGCTCGATTCATCCAGTTGAATTTTTTTATAAAAACGTATTAACTCACAATTATACCCCAGGTTCACGCTTGTATGGTCCTGAAAACCCATCCCTACACCTGGTAACTCCTTCACAACCTCAATCCCTGCCTCCTCCAACAGTTTCCTTGGTCCTACACCACTTCTTTGTAACACTTGGGGGGAGTGTATAGCACCCGCAGAAAGAATGATTTCCTTTCTCGCATACACAGTTCTCTTCTCTCCCGTTTCACGGGAAACGAAGGTCACGCTCTCGGCTTTTGGTTTGCGGCTTTTGGTGGTTGAGAAGTTAATTTTGGAAACTTTGTGTTCTGGAATGAGATGGTAGTTTGCTCGTGTTTTGTATGGTAGGTAATGTGCTGTGTTGGCGTAAGATCTTGTTATTGTTGCAGGATCGACGGAACTGTAAAATTGTTACTTATTGCCTTTGGTCTGTCTTGGTTCATTCAAATGTGCTTACCGGGGAATGTATTGAGGACCGCTTAATCCTTGTCCATTGTCTTCCGGGTACTCGATACCTGGTATGTCTTTCCAAGCATCGTGTAAAATTTCTGCTCTCAGCTATTAGCATTCAAGATGGGGAGTTGGAGATTTAACAAAGGCCAAGGGGGGGGTGTTACTAATAGCAGGCCACTGAAAATTCGGAAAACTAGCCCATACACCTGTCCCATTCTCGCTTCCCCAATATTTCTTATCGTATTTAATTCCAAAATCTTTGGCGAGTCCTGGGTCTGGTTCTTTGTATCTCGATGCCTATTCTCATTATTAGCTTCGTATTCTTTCCCCCCCAAAATCCACTTCCAAAAGTATAAACACGGAAACAAGACTGACCTTCAAGAAATAGGGAAATAATCCCTCCCACCCCCAGCCATGCTTCCCGCCAACTCCTCCCCCTAGCTCATCCCATCTATCATAATCATCCCTTTGCCCTCTGGGAAATGCCATAGCATTAACAGCCGATGAACCACCTACAGCCGCGCCAACAATAACAGCCACTTTGTAAGTACCGACACTTGTGATGTTGAAGCGCAACCATGGCATGGATGGAATATGAGGCCTGTAAACAATTTGAATATTCGAAAGATCACCGAAAGGTCCGTATTCAATCACCAGGACCGAATCTTAGAGAGGATTAGCTGGTGTTGAAGGCGGGGGAGTGAAAACTGGAGATACTAAAGTAGATAACATACGATGAGGATTTTCAGTCAATCGGTCCGCAACAGTCAATCCTGAAGTTCCTCCTCCTATGATAACATAATCATATACTTCCTCAACCTCTTCTGCGCGTGTCAGATGCTTTCCCTGAAAATCCTCTTTTGAAATGGCATCCACGAACGTTACAAAATGTTCACAAGTCAATAAGTATAATAGAAGTGTGAAGAGAGTTGCAAATAGTCTCGCCATCTTGTCTTTCTGCTCAAAATTGAAGTTGGATGTGAACCGTAAACTTATCAAAATGTCAACTTCATTACTGCAAGAAAATTTACCTCGATGAGTTGACGTATCAGCGAATATATATATACATATAAATATTTTCGTGAACCCTCTCACAATTCCGCAAATAAAACAATTAAGATCTACACTACTGCTCGTCTCACGTCCCGTCCCGAACCCTAATCAGTAACTTCCCCCACCCCCACCCCAATAGCGGGGAAAACTTCCCTGCGAGCACGTATTTCCCTTTAGCCTAAATCCCCTCTTGCTGACTTATACATATAAAACCAATCCCGGCCCTTCATTCGTAAAAAGAAAATAACAGTGGCTTAGTGGTTTACGTGAGATTGGTTTAGCATTCTCGCGTTCTGTTTACCAGCAGGGGTGTTGAAGAAACTTGGTTTTGATAAACCAATCTCACGTAAGTTTTGAAGCCACAAAACATATTATGTGTAGCGTGGGAGTGATCGATCGATTGCCTCGAAATTAATCAGATGATGTTTTGTTTCGTTTTCTCCCTTTCTTGGTCCCTGTCTTGGTCCATCACATCATGGTTAGTTTTTGAACTATCCTGCTAGTAATAAATCTCCTGAGCAAATGAAGGCCAAACAAAAGGCTGAAACGACAGGAGCTGGGGTAGGTGGAACTTCATTTCATTACTTTCATCATCTTCATAATTGTCTACAATCTCCCGACTCACACTGACTTCCCTCTCAACATTTCTTGATCGTTTATCTTTGCTTCATTTAAAATCAGTATTCCTCCTCCTCCAACAACAACCAGTCGAGATGGCAAGAAGGAAAATGCTCAAAAGAAATCCCTGAGCCCTTGGACACTGCACTTTAAATTCAAGTCCAACAACCGAGCGTAGTGGATCGCAAGATTATAGTTTTATGTATAAAGAAGGTACATCCTGCCCTGGCAAGAGAAACGCGAAGTTTGCTAACCAAGACGTAGTGTAGATTTGCCGGGGAAATAATGTACAACGAGGATTGTTTAACACTCTCAGAAGAAAGATCGAATGTTGAACTACTCGTCAAGACCGTTAAGTTTCTTCTGGGAAGTGCTTTTATAGAGGGTTTGCGACCAATGCAACGATTTAGGTATATCATTTCACATCTTCTTTCTCACAAATCTCAAATCTATAAACTACTCATGAACTCCTTTCTCCACCCTCCTAAACCTTACTCTCTCTTACTCACTTTTCATTATCAACTTGACCCGTCCCCAACCTGTCTCAAATCAAGGCACCTCGACTCAACCTTCCCCTAAAGCACTTGACCTACTGATATCATATAATCCACTTCCAAACCTCCCTCACCTCGCCTCTTCTTCCCCATCAAGCCCGCGGCAGGGAGCGCCCAACCTTCTTCCTCTTCTTCAAGATTGACCGTATCCCACGATCCCTACCACCAAGCCACCCTCCCGCTTCGACCTTCTTTACATGTTGAAGCTAGAATATTCACCCCCCTCACAACATACAAACCAAAACCGACACACATACACATATACACTACACACACACACAAAAACAAAAGAACAGAAAGAACAAACATTTCAAAAATGTAGGGGTATCTCACTATCTGCACCATCCGCACTATGTATGTTCACGTCCATGTATGAGCGCTCCCCCCCATCCCACCTACCTACAAACCCATCCAGCATCTAGACAACCATGCAGCAAAGAGGCCCCGCCCGCAGCCACATAAATCTAGGAATCGTCAAAAACAAGAAATATTGCTCTTTCCCCCCATCTCCTTCTACAGGAGAGATAAAAGAAATCCCCAAATCCCCAAATCCCCAATGAGATCCATGAAATCTTTTTTGATGTTTCCCGACCTCACGCCAAAAGAGAAAATACCAAACCAAACCATCAGAGCAAATCATCCATCATCCATCATAAAGAACACCTAGGTAACTCAGAGCAGCTAGCTTACCCAAATCAAATCGTCTCGAACCACGCCAGTTCCCCCCTTCCCAAGCGAGCACATCTAAAATCCACCGGTGCCCCCGAAAAAGAACCCATCAAACAAGTCCACGCCCCCGTTTCCCCCTTCACTAAAATCATGATCCACGCCTTCCCATCCCAGCCCGAGTCCTAAGTCACCATTCCACCCCCCATCAGCCACACCACCACCCGCAGCACCAATCTCCGTCCAGCCATTCCCATTCCCGGCCGTTGTCCCATTATTGAGGAAATCCATACCGGGCGCATTCGCGAACGAGAAGTCCATCGCTGATCCACCTTGCTGGGAATAACTTGCCGAAGTGGGATTACTCGAGTACGAAGTCTGCGTGAACGCCGAACTCGGTTGAGCACTAGGCGAAGGGAGAAGACTGGGGTCGATGACGGAGGTATCCATCGTAGAAAGGGTAGGCGAGGCGGCGTAATCGGATGGTGAGGAATGAACGGCACTTTGTCCACTTTGGGGTTGTTGTTGTGGTTGTGATTGTCCCCGGAACTGGCCGCCTATCTCGAATTCCGTCTTGATATTAGGGTACGTAGGCGTCGTAGGTCCGAGGAGGTCATTGAGTCCCATATCGAATTGTGGTTTCGGTCGAGGACGAGATTGTCGACGGTTATGGCCGAAGTCCGTATGGTCTTGGAGATTGTGATTCGAGGCACGGTGGTTGGAGGAGTAGCGACGGGAATGAAGGCTATCGACTGATGAACTGAAGCCGGTGGTTGACATGCACATTTGAACTGTGGCTTTGGACATGCGGTCAAAGGCATCACGACATGCTTCTGCTGGGGGACATTTTTCTATAAGATCTCCTAGAACAGAGGTGGCGGCTAGGATGGTGAAATCTACTTCATCCATTGTCTGTGACCGTTAGCTTTTGACAAGAAATATGCGAGCGATGACTTACCAATCGGCTTCTCACAATTGGAGAATGCCAAATTGCATAGAGAAATGATATTCCAGCCATGAACAAGTGATGGGTCGCTAAGAATGTGTAGTTGACAAGATGCACCCGATGCAACTGTCTGTACAGTCTCAAGACTCGCTGACCAGCCTCTGCAACCTTGACAAACACCCGCTCCTCATCTTCCCGCAGTTCAACATTATGGACATTGGGACTATTGACCTCATTACTGGTGTTAAACTCTCCTTCAAAGATTTGAGGGACGCTCAAACTTTGTCTGTAAAGCATAATCACGCATTGCCAGTAATTTAGTTCTAGAAACTCGACCGAAAACGCAACGCCAGTCTCTCGTTTCGTAGGCGCGGATTCTTTCCATTCCCATAGCCGCTTGTCAATATCGATGCGCCAGGATCTAAAGCTACCGAACTTTGCAAGGAAGGGTGAAGGTAATGAGGTGTGCATGTATGGATTTCGTTGATTGACACCACCAGCTCGAGCCTGCTGTGCTTGTTGATGCTGTAAGACCTGCAAAATTTCCGACTGCAGTAGCCGTAGTCGAAAATAGTGATAGGCTGCGTGTTTGTAAGAAGGCTCACCCTCGACTCCAATTGGTTGTTGAAAACCGGCTGGTGTGATGTATTTATCGTCTAATAGGGAAGGAAATTCTGTTGTAATGACTTGATCTGTAATACCAAATGGCCGTCCAACACAGGTCGACACCAGTCGATCGAAAGAGTAAGCGCACCACCATAATCGTCTTCTAAAGTCGCGAATCCACTCTCGACGACCTCTTTCTCGAAGACTTGCTGATCTTTGCTGTCGGCCAAGCTCAGTCTCGGGGATGCCTTGGAGTGGTTCTTCCAGGCCAACGTCAACATCTTTGCCATCCTCATGATGCAGGCCAAGATCTACAGCCAGCCGCATAGCAACTCCAATGATATACCATAGCCCTGGAGCTACCGGCCTCAAAAGAGCAAAGCCAGCCAAGAGTAAGACATATTGCAACTCCTCAAGCCCGTTACCAAATCCCTCGGGTCTGTCTAGACAAGGTTCGAGATGAACAATAGCAGATGCGTGATATTCTTCAGGCTGACATTGCTGCCCCATTATCGGGTTCTTTTTCTCATCCTTCCCATCCTTATTTTCTCGATCAGATGTATCTCCCAAGAATATGCCCGAACCAATTGCAAAAACAATATTCAGCATGAATAATTCCCTTGCTGTCCGAACTCTGGCATCCCCTTCGGTATACGCCAATTCAAACATTTTCATGAATTCACCGCGGTGTAGAATTGGTATTTGGGGATTTGCATGCTCGAAATAAAAGTTTACCAGTCGACTTCCGAGTTCTTTCGAGGGAAATGGTGCTTGCTTCATGGTGGGTTTGGTGTGTAATCCGAAGAACGACTCTCTCATCGAAGTCCCGCTTCCACCTGTTCCCGTTCCAGGTCCCGCAGCCTTGCTAGTTATTGCAGGCCGCGAGGGTCTTACACCACTCTTATCACTCGTCGAGCCAGATACTGAAGATTTCACAGCAGCAAAAACCACCCTTGCAAATGAGATACCAGTTGTAGCGCCCAAGTGCCGCGAATCCGAAGCTCCTTGTATTGACACATTTCCTAGATTAGGTATCGGGTTATTCTTCTGGGTGCTGGCAGATATTTCGTTTCCTATGTAGGCGAGCCTTCCGTCATCACTTGGTGTCTGAACAACATTCGGATCAGCGCCTGGTCTGGAGGCATGCTCGAGCACTTCTGCGGGCGCATACAGTACGCCATTATCTTCTAGGATTTTCTCTAGATAGGCGACTCGAGACTCGAGGTAGAAGACGTAACTATAAAAATATGGGTATTAGCAAAAGATACATTCACAGCCAGAGCAAATATGATTCAGCCATCGCTTATCAATCCCAATATCAAAAGTGTATATGCACAACTCACCTCCTAGGAATTTCCCTCTTGGTAATTGGATCATAGCCCACACACTTGACATTGGCCTTTTCGCAACTCGCACAACTCGGCAATCGCTGGTCACACCGATTCTTCCTCAGCCTACAGCGATTGCAAGCACTCACATTGCGAAAGCTACTCGACTGCCCTGCCTTGCTTCCGCTCTTCTCCGGTGCTGGCAGACCGGCCAAATCGGCCTCCTCCACACTTCGCGGGCTTTCACCTATGGTCACGGATTGATCGGGAGACGTCAGTCGTGCTCGTTTGGCGGGATGACCACCACCACTGTTGGAAGTTCGTGGAGGGGGACGTGAATTGGAATTCATGCTCCCCTCTGTATGCTATGCTACCGTATGCGCCCCGCGTCCACCTTGCTTGGTGTTGGTGGTATGATTGTAGTTCGATCAAGGTATCGAATCTTCCGTACCCTCCACTTTGGAAGGAATTGGGCGCAGACGGTCGAGGTCGGGGCAGGGTAGGGTCTGGTTGGGTGAATAGCTGGAGGTTGGTACTTTACGGAGAAATCGTGCCTCGGTGGAGAACTGGACCCTGGACTTTTTGGCGATTGAGGCTCTCACGGCGCTCTCTCCTCGCGCTCTCAATTTCTCCTCACTTCCTCGACGTCAGGTTACGAGTAACGAATTGGCGCTTGGAGAAGGGAAGTCTTGCTTCATTGGGTCGTCTCCTGCTCGGTGTGCCCCTCGGCACTACGTAGGCTGAGGGTAGGGTAGATTGGAATTGTGCGCAGCGCCCGTGGTTGCAAATGGTCGGGTTGCAGGTGGTTGCAGATGGTTTATCGGTGGTACAATCTGCGTAAGCTTCGTGATATGCCTGTTATGCCCGCAATGGATGGATATGGATGCCCTGGGCTGGGGATGCGCTTCGTGTGTGATCTGACAGACTGCTGTTGCCTTGGTCTTGCCGCAAGGTATACGGTCTGTACGGAGTCCGGACGGTCTGCACTTGGTCGAGTGCAGTATGGCGCAGTATCGAAGAAATATCGTATCGTATCGTATCCAAGGCCGTCCTCAACCTGGGTGGGCCGCGATGTGTGTGATTGTGAGTGGATTGTGAGGTGAGGTGATGGGCAAATGCGACGCTGCTTGTTTTGGTTGAGGTCAGGTTTGGGTGGTTGGCAGCTGGCTCTGTTGGAGACCGATGGGGCTGAAGACTCGAAGAGTCAAATCGAGATGAAGGACGAAGTCGCGGGGGTCACTTTGGAAAAGGGCAGGCAAGGGAAGTACGAGTAAACTGGAAGTTACGGAGTAAAGAAAGTCGATCCGTCAGCGGCAGCCGAGGGCGAGGGCGTGGGCGAAATTCCGATTATTTTTTGATAGTGAGAGACGAGGGACCTTAGCTGCGTGGGGATTGGATTTCGATTCCTTACAAACATCCACAACACCAATGGACAGCTATCGTGGGGTGGGGTATTTCTTCAACTCCCTGTCTATTATTTCTACGCCTCACAAAATACTGAGAAGATCTTCTGCTTTAAAATGCTTGCTCGTACTCGCTGCGGCAACTTCAATCTTCAGCTCTAACTCTAACTCAGGAAATTTACTGATACTGTAGATAAGAAATGGAAGCAACTAAAAATCCCATCATGATAAGAGCTTCCTCCAATGGCAATCCTCCCTCCCCTCCCGCTCTCCATGCATTGGCCCAGCCAAGCGCGGGTCGAATTATGTGTAGGGATCGAGTAAACTGAGTGAGCCGCGGCTCCTATCTTCGGCTAGCTAGCCTCGCTAGCTAACTAGCTCTAGCTACAACCTCCTCTCCTCTGCATAGGCCTCTCTAGTTATTACTACATTAGTTACAGCTAGCCAGCTAGCCAGCTTGCTAGCGTCAATACAACGTAGCTAGCTCCCTGGCTCAACCTTTCAGTCTTGCCACAAGCCTACATATATCAAACAAGGCCCCCAAGTCCTCAACAAGGAACCAACGTAGCAATATCCGACCCGAGAAAGGGAAGACACCGCCCAAAAGACGGTCTGGTACGTTATATACCTAGGTACCAAACCATGTCCTGATCATCGATCGATTAACGACTGCACAGCGAAGTACTTCAAAGTAACATCACCGAGTACTGGTACCTACCCCAGTACATACAGTACTTAACCGCACCTCGCAACCGCATCCCCCCTGAATGCGGCACTAATAATAGGGATGGGTCATATATGAAGCTCAGGTCGTCAAGGGAGGTGCCTTCCAACCCCGCCTGGTCTGCTCTGCCCCCTTTCCTGTCATCACCATCACAATATCTTCAAGGGAGTTCTCTCCTGCAGCAAACCCCAACTAACTGCACCAACTGCATCGCGGTGGCAAAGCTGCGGGGTAGGTAAGCTTCGTGTGGGAAAAGAAAAACGCCCGCTGAATGCACCTCGCCAGAAAGAGCAACCAACTATATCATGAAGTTGCAAAAAAGGGAAAAAAGGAAAGAAAAATGAAGAAATCAAGGTAACACTGTTCGTCAGTCGGCTGTCGTATCCCTTCAAAACGCTAACCTCAACAAAAGGGTAACTCGGTGACGAAACCTTGACGTTTCATCCACGCAGTGAGATCTGTAGTCTAGCCCTACCCATCTCACTGCTTGCTTCTATTGCTTGTTGAACAAACAAAGCCAAAAAAAATAAAAACTGGAGAACACTGAACCAACCTATCCGTTCGTCCCGGGGACGTACGAGCCAACATCGGACGGGAATAATGAAGGAAACCCGGAGAAAACTGTACGGTAATGAAGCCAAATCCCCTCTCGTACATTTCAACATGTTGGGAAGATGGGAAAACAAAGAGAGTAAGATTCGTCATCCCATTCCCCCTCTCCTCCGTTCCCATCCATATATTCCCCCCCCCGCAATGTCACCTACCCAGCTCACCCACCTGCGGCCCGCTCACGAAGTCCGTAGAATCCCAGCTGGCAAGGTAACTGTGGTGTGATATGTCAACATTTCTTAACTCCACGGTCTCTAATTCCACTCCCAAACAAAAAACAAAAAAAAAGCCATCCAGTTACAAAAAACGACCAAATCCCAATTCGCAACTCCGAACCCCAAAAGAGAAAAGAGTTAAATGACGAGATTTCAAATTCAATTCTTACTTACATGCCCTCTAATCATTCCTCACATTTGACATAAAAAAATTCCTCCCTCCCTCCACCATCCCCCAACAAGGGGAGAAAAGAGATCATAAAGTAAGCAACAACCACGTACGCTATGACAAGAACCCTCAAGCCATCAAAACAAGGGGGTAGAAACCAAGCCCTCCTCCCCAACTAAAAACCAGAAAATCCCAGACCAAAAATCCCAAACCAAAAAATCCAAAATAAGGCTATTATCTCAAAAAGAAAAGGGGGGGGGATCTATATTATATTATAACAGTACAAAGTAGTATTCATAAACAAACAAAGAAAAGCACGAAAGGATCTGCTACAATACCCGACTTAATCAGGGAACATCCCGCGATCCAACCCGAAAGTCATAATGCTTTCATTATTGGTCTCCGTCTTAAACCACACCTTGCAAGTTTGGTAGCGAGAAATCCTCATTTTTTGAATACGGTAGACTGGGGACTGGGGGACTGCGCGACTGGGATTGGCGACGTCCCGCTTTTCGATGGTGGATGGTGAAGAAAGGATGAAGAAATCGCATAAAAAGGTACGGAGGTACGCATCCATCGCAAAAGCGGGGTAATAGGAACATTATTATGAACATGAAGACGGAAATCTACCAAGAAGGTACAAGTAACAAATCTAAACTCCACCCAAAATCAATTCCGCTCGAAGTAGAGAGAATATCCAAGGGCAGATCGCTCACAGAATGCAAATGCAAAAACGTGATTTGTAAATATTGTTTAATTAACTACCTAGGTAGAGGAATATGCTATTCATAATTCCTCATATATATAAAATGGTCCCTTTCCTTCCCTCCCAATCCATCCAGTGAAATCTCATAAACCTTAATTATGAGAAGGCCATTCCATCGAAAGCCCCGCGTGGGTAATTTCAATCCTCCAAAAAATCTATTTCTCCCCTTGGCCAAGATCCCTCCAAAAGCAGAACCCATGAGCAAAAAAAAAGGGCAACAAGAAAAACTCCAAAAATCCAGAAAACTCTTAAAAGAGTAATATCCCCCTTTGCCTTTCCTTCTTTGTTAAACTCCCAGCTGATTCTTGCCGAAAAAAAGTGTCAAAAACTCCTATGAATAAAAGCCCTTGGAAGCCATATTGTAATCAAAACGCCAACGAAAAGTAACAGCGAAAATAACAGGGATATCTAAGAAGCCATGCGCAATGAACAATAAAACCGAAAAGGCCGCGTCGGAATGCAAAATAATTTATACAATTAGTCCTCCCGAGGAATGAAGAATAGAAAATGATGAAAGGGCCGGAAGTTGATCATACTCCTTAGAAAATTCGTGATAAGGGAGCATCGTTCGTTCATGCTCGTTTGCAGGCGTGATTTATATCGAGTCTTCCCTGGGGTTGGCCGCCGCGATGGCCGAATCGAGAGCATTGTGATCGAGAATCTGATCCTCGAATCCCAATTCCGGCTCAGGCTCACTCTTCTCGTCAGGATCCATTCGTCCTCCCTTATCGCTCATGCTCAAACTAAGTATACCGCCAAAAACGCAAATCATAGCGCTGAACCACCATGCAAGTCCAGAGTAACCCGTGTTGAGTCCAGCCGAAAAGAGGAATCCAGAGGCAGTAGGTCCGAATGCCCGACAAAGACTGGCCGTTGAAGCACCAACTCCGTTGATTGTACCAAGTAGAAGTAGCGAGGGCGCCGAGTTAGTAAGGAGTATGGCGTTACTAGGATATGCGAGCGTCGAGAATGTGCACTTCCAGATCACGACAACATAGACTCCAACCATTTGAAGCTTCTCTGGGAGGAGGACGAGATATGGCGTTGCGATGTACAACAATGGGTAGGAGATAGCGATTAATCTGAACAACCCCAATGCACCAAGTTTTCGAACAATCAAGGGGAAGAGGAAGACAGTTGCCATCATGGAGTAAGCACCTTGAACAGCCAAGATCACGCCGATTTCGGGCTCCTCGAGGCCGTAACCACCGACAAATTTGAAGGGTAAAGACCATGGCATGGATTTGCCTTGATCTTTGGGTGTGCTCAGAAAGGTGGGTAACATCGAGTCGAATGTGATCGTGTGGCTGATGCAGCGTCAGTGAAACTGCACAATTAAAAATAAGAAGGTGCATAACTTACTAAGCTAAAATTCCGTAGCCGATGATGTTCAAGACGACTTGTCGAGTGAATGCTTTGGTCACAGCTGGTTTGGATTTGTAGATTGTGTTGGTGTCGTTAAGATCTAATTCCTCATTTGGTTCAGGAGATGGCGTGGATGGGAGGAGTGGCGACCCTTCACTTGTTCTGTATCCTGGAGGTTGCTCATCCTCGTTCAACAGAGATACCGATTCATGCAAGTCGTTTGTCTTTTCGCATTTTGGGTGTCTGGGATGGCTACCTGTGAATTTTTGGATGAGCCATCTTCCGGCTTCGAGACCTGGATCGCGTCGATGTTTCTTTTCTTGGTGGGTCTCCTCCAGAAACAAAATCCCGATTACCACACCAAAAAGCACGATGACAGTGCAAACGATATTAGGTAGGAGGTATGGAAAGCTTGACCAAATCGATCCCTGAGCAAAAATCGAGGGGTAATTTTTGACGGGGTTCGCGAGTGCTCCACCAAGCATCGGTCCAAGAATCGATCTATGGAAGTTAGCATTATAACGAACTCAACGGGTATCCAAATCTTGACTTACCCAAGGCACCAAACAAAGGGCATGATAGTGTAAGCCCGAGCTGTGAAAATGTTAGCACGAGTGAGATGAATGGAAATGTGTTTTATCCACGTACGTTGATGTTCTTTTACGGTGACCATTTCAGCAACAGTGGTTTGAAGAACGCCGATATTTCTGGAAAAAGAACAATTGTTAACTATGCTCCATCGATAAAACGCAGAGGCGCTTCCAACTTACCCATTCAATAGTCCTCCTAAAGCCCGTGCCAATAATGCAACTGGCAAGCTGGGCGCAAACCCAAAGATTAACATGCTCAAAGCAGTTCCAGCCAAACCAGTCAAGAGAACTGGCTTTCGCCCAATTTTGTCAGACAATCTGCCCCATGCAACGCCGGAGGAGAATTCGGCGAAAGCAAAAGCTGATGTGACCATTCCTGCATACATTGGCAGGTCCTCCGGCTTGTCGGTTATTTTGAAATCCTTTACCATATAATAGACGTATGGGAAAATCGACATAAAGGCAATGGGCTCGCAGATTCGGCATAATGCTGTAAAAATATCAGCATGTGTTTCATTTCCTAGGAACCTGCATACTAACCAAGTATCGTCATCTGCTGAATTGGGAATTTTGGAATCCGCTTCCGCGGATCTGGATGTTGGGCGCCCGACATGGCGGATGAAGCTGTAGCCGTTGTGAATATGGTTGGTAGTTCCGGATATGATTTTGAGATCAGTTGCTTCTGTGGTTTGGCGAATCGATGGTTATAAAGGCAGGCAGGTATGTAGATTGAAGGACAGCGAAGCAGTTGTGTGGTAGTTTGTTGCAAATGGGGTTGGGGTTGTAGATGGGTAGTGGGAAGGAGTGAGCAAGCATGAAGTTGTGTATGCAAACAGGAAAGGTCTTGAAAAGCAAAAAGTCTGAAGCTGAGGAAGGGGCGGGCGTGCAGAGCAATTATAGACCTAACCGGGCTTCACAGCTATGACTTCTGGATGGAAGGGGAATAGACTGTCACGGATAACAGCGGCCGCGTAAATTATTATAATTATAATCTGATGGGCGGTGACGAGGCGTATACGCTGCAGGAGGCCGGCAACGGGTCCACGTTCAACGTCGACCTTGCCAGGGGGTTCTTGCTGCTCGGTCTGGCAGAATTGGAACTGATCCCACATCGAAACGGACGTGGTGAAAATCATCACCGCTTGCGAGCTTGGTAGACCCTGGCATGAGGCCTTGTATCAGACGGTAATCCATCAGCCCCGGCATTTGACTCCGTGACCCGTTGGGCATGAGGGCTCAAAGAGGCAAGGCGGCTGGATAGAAAAGTTGTTTGCAGATTGTCTAGGGTGCTCACATGGGGCCAGGGCTGTTCGGGTCTTTGGAGCGCGTGGGTTGGAAGTGTATCGAGGGGCACAGGCATATTGCAAGGTAAATCGGTCAAGGGGGTCAATGGGTCAGGGGGCATGGGCCCTTGTTGGTGAGCGGTGTGGAGGGGAGCCTGCGTTGTTCTGCTTTTCCTGGGCTCTGTTGCGTCAGGGGATTCGTTCTTTTTGTGGTCGTCGTATCGATATCATGCCCTTTTGGAGCGTACAGTGCCAATCTCAAATAATAGGTGCGATCAACATGTAGCCGATGAAGATTCATTCCGAGCGACAGCTGCAGAGACCCGAGAAGATCAGTGGGAGCCATGGCATGGTCGAGATGAGACGTTGAAAACAAAACAGATCGAAGATGCATATCAGAAGCAGAAGCGAGTGACGTTGAGAATAACCTTAGTAGTAAACGAACGCCCTTCAGACCGCTCTCTTGCCCTACCTCTCTCCCCTCTTCCCCTTTCATCAGCAATAAGCATCAGCATTGCATCAGCATCAGCAACAGAATTTCGGCATCAGCAACCAAGTCAACACTGGGCGCTCCACCAACCTCGATCCTGGGTGCCCACGTTGCTTCACCGGACGACTTGTGAACGAACCAGCTCGTGTTACACTTACATTTTGCAGAGTGGATGTTGAGTAATGAGGCAGGGAGATCATGTTGGCTGGCGATCAATAGCGCATTCTGACTCTCTCTCCTTTCGTCTTGTCCTCCACTCCACTCGGTGAGCAGGAAAGTGACGGAGAATTGACAGCATCAACAACACCCGGTAAAAACCCTGGTACCCAACGAAGATCGGTCTTGCAAATGCCATGGGCTCTGTAGAAAGTCCGCCGCAAGCGCTTGCCTTCTCATTCGTGCATCGAATTCTCAGAGATGCAGCCTGCCGGGAGACTTTATTCAATGGTAGGCCATATCTAGGCCCCCATTCCGCCCAGAACAACCTCTTGAGGCTCATACGAATGAGTGTGTTGCTGCGAACGAGAAGGAGCAAATTATGAGATTGGTTGAAAAGGTTAGCCATGTTCCAGATTGACTCTTTGGGCGTGGTGTGATAATTAGCGCCTCTAGTGTTTTTAAATTGTCCGAGAGACATGAAGCGGGCTGCCGAGCTGAGACGGGGCAAATGCCACTTGGTGAAAAGTGTCCTGACGGATTTCTTCCGGGCTCTCTCTCGTCTTTCCAGAATCCAGATGTCTTCTCTCATAACGTCATGGATGACCCTGCGAGAGGTACCGACACCAGAGACACGGGAGTCGATTTGCTTTGAACCCCCGACCTTAACGCCCAACCCCCGAACTCTGTTCCATCGCCCAAGCGAACTACCCCTGAAAATACTGATTTATTGTTATATCCATAACCGATCACATTTGTCAATTGAGTTCCAATTGAACTCAATTGACAAAGCAACGATGGGTGCTTATTGTGATATACATTTTCTGACAAAACACCGACCTGTCTTGCGCCAACTGCGCGTCAATGGCCCTTTTACTATGTGTTGAGCTCGGATAGGCTGTGAAGCAGTCATAATTTGAAGAAGGATTCTGCATCATTGCAACCGTAACATTTTAAGAGAGGTATGTAAGCGTAAGCTGCTGCCCTGGCGGAGGAAAAGAGGTCAGAAGACCAGATATTCGGGCGCAAGCTGCATCCATAGCGGATTAATGGCGGCACAAGAATAGTATGGCGTGTTATTGCATCAATCGTGATATAATAACTCACAATTTTGCTACAATTCCATCGAGTAAAAAAGCTAAAACGTGCTGTAAATTTAGTTGCACTCCACAGTCGTATCACTGCCGGTCATCTGCTCCGTCTAGTGGAGCACCGAATTAACGAAAAACCGCGGAATCGGGAGGCTGGGGGCGGAGAAGAGGTCGAAAGCGTTCCAGACGAAATAGAATTCATCAAGGAGAGAAACGAAGCGTCGCCTAAAACCCTGAGCCAAGCACGTTTCATCCACTATTTCTCCCCGTAAAAAAGTAAAATGGGCATCAGGGAAAGATTCCGGAGTGCGGATGGAGCTCAGGTCATTAGATGGATCATCCCTCCCTTGAGGATCACGGCAGTGGTGGGGTGGATCGAGGAGGTTCGCTGTTAAGCGCGACCACCCAGGCAGGCGTTTAAGGATGTCGATTGGGCTGCATGGAGGGGTTCCGGGATCTTGAATGCCTCAACACTCGTTCGTGATGGAAAACGGTTCTGCTTCTGCTGTGGCTGATAAGTCTAGTAGGGTACCAGGGGGCGGCAATGGGGAGAAAGAGGGGCGGTAGACGAGGAGTCTGCCCCGCGAGTTGCTGAGTAGGTCCGTAGGGTTATGCTGGTTGTTGAGTGGCTAGAGTTTTCATGGTAAACCAGCCCGGGCCCAATTTTTGTGCACCATTTGTGAAAAGGGGCACACTAAACTGACTTTCTTGATCTCGCGGAACTGTCTCCCAAGTGCCGCCGGGGAAGGAGGATTGGGTTTAGATGGTGGTGCGAATTAACGTGAAGCTAACCACCTCCGGCATTGGGTTTGCGAATCAGCATTGAAAAAGAAAGTTCCGAATCCGTTTACATTTCGTAAGGTTTTTTTGTGGTGTGGTGGCAATCTTTTCAGTCGCAAAATGAGGTCCTGAGAACTGTGTGTTTGTTTAATGTGCCCTTGCACCTAAATTTCCGGGTATTGAAAAGAAAAAGAACCACCCTTCCCAAAGCAACCACTTCGTCCTGTTGTGGTCGAAGCAACAGTTCTGCGTTGGGCGCGTGATAAGATTCTTCTACACCGCCCTTTTTACAAGTCTTTTCTCTCGGAATTCTTTGGATTGACCGCTTCTGGTGATACGCTTGCAGCGAGGCTCCGCACGGTACCCGGGTTTGTTGGTGACTGATTCTCACTCGAGACCCAATCATTAACCTCCCAGATTCACCTCCAGGTACCAACTTCTTGCCACGATGACAAGACTGCTGGCTAGCGACAGAGCCAATCCATCACAATCGCGCCCGAGGTGCTGGCCAGGAGTGGTCGCGCTGTACCATCGAGGTACGGCATTGTTGGTAGATCTGCACAGGAGGAGAGGCAGACGGGTACCTAAGTATGCCATTACTTGATACGGCGTGTTCCACAGGAGTGATGCCATGATGCCATGATGCGAGTTGAAACGAGGTGCGGGTCGAATAGAAATCCAGATATCGCTCTCGCGGTACGTACTTCGGCATGACCGTTCTCCAGAGCTAGAAGCTTCAGTGGCTTCTTCGGCATGGTTCATGGAAGGTTTCCGGATCCCCGGAATTTAGCTGGAAACCCGGCAGAGCGAACGTGGCGCAAGTACCCCACCACTCAAAATAGGAGAACAAAAACCTCATATCCTCCTCCAAATTTGATATCCACATTCTTGTATTGACCATCACAGCATTTGCTAATGCTTCAACCTGAGAATGCTGTGCTGTTGGGTGGTGTGATTCAACTCCCTCTGTCACACACCAAGGAGATGGTAGTGATTGATAGGGAATGAATGGAAGCTTCCACCACCACCCTCTCCCTCCATCTGTGGGGGTTTCTATCATTCAACTCCCATCAGTCACCGCTATCAATCATACGATGCAATCCATCATTATCGACCAATCCTGCCCAATTCCCGAGAATGGGGGACTTTGATGGTTACAAAAACGACGCACTCAGGCTGTGTAGGTCATGATGGCATGCGTTTTGTGTCGTGCAAAGTTCCATGAACCGTGATTCATCTCGTTGATCCGAATTTCCGAGTTGTTGTCATGCGTTTCCACGTTGCTATATAAAGTTTCACTTTTGCCTTTGACCCCAACGATGGTATGGTGTCACAGCCACGAAGCAGCAGTGTATTGGTGGCGGACAGCCGACTGGTTTTCGGACATCTTTGTATGCAGTTCTGTACGACATTGGGCAGCACTTCCGTCACCGTCTATTTCTTGATCCGTTTTCTTTCTCCAAATCGTTTTCGAGATGTGGATCATGGAAGCGGCAAAGGCGTTCGTCAATCTGTCATGCCTGGCGATCATTGTCCCAAGGATTGTATTTATGCTTGTACAGGCAAACGAGATGCAGCCAACCAGATAATTGGACAGCCTTGCATCCTCGCTGCAGCGCATCCGGTCGTTGAGATACTTCTCGAAGCGGAGAATCTCCAAATTCTCGGTCGTGTCGGTAAAACCCCTGATGGCTCCAACTTCATGCCGTCTAGGTGGTAGACGCTTACTGGCGTCGGGCGTATCCAGAGGGCAAACGCATCAAGTAATGCAACCAACACCCTATTTTCACTTGCGGCAACTCTGCCAGCTTCCGCGGGCTCTGCGGTTGTGCGACGAGAAGGGATGAGATGACAGCTAAAGGAAATGGCAGCATGGGTATCTGCGTCACCAAGATCGATATATCTCGTGCGATGAGACGTGTCACCTCTCGCGTGGTATCGGGAGGCCGAGAAAGAGGCCTGGCAATGCAGCGCTTGTCCAGACGACCTTGATGTATCGCCAGAAAAGGAAGCGAGGGGTTGAGGGGGTTGATCAGATGACGCTCCTCAAGGTTGTTTTTCTTCGCTTTTTCCCTTTGCTTTTTGGGTTGGGCCGCCTCTGGTGCATTCCTCCTGCTCCGCTTCTGTCTCTTGCTTCTGCTTCTGCATCTGCAAGCACATTTTCTGCAGCACTGGCACACTTGCACCACGGCGGCATGAGCTCTGCATTGCCCGTTTGAGTCTGGCTCCTCGTTGAGGGCAGCCAACCAGCCAACCAGCCAACCCTTTCGCTCAATCGGAAGGACGTGTTCAGAGTATGAAACTGACGCCGTCAGCGTGACTCTTTCTCCTTTCCGCCCTGGCGATGTTGGAACTTCGCAGGGCTGACGGCTCATCGCGCCAATTGACAAGCTGGTTATATCGGGTGAGCCTCGAGTCGAGACTCGCAAAAAACATGGAAATTGGAAATCAAAAAGACCATCCATAAGATATCACATCGCACATCGGACCCATCATCCGAGTATGAGGGAAAGCTGTGCCGCTGTGAATTCCGTGGTTTTGTGTAGGGAGGTACGACGGGAAGTGGTGAAAGAAGGGAGGGGAGGAGAGGCGAGAAATCGAGAAGGCTAGTTAATGCCTTAAACTCCAGGCCTTAACAAATCAGGCAGCACATAAACAACACAGTGGGTGACTCTGCTCTGGAGGGGTAATCGCGGGGCAAAGGTAAAACCACGTACAACCTAATCACCCTTGGGCAATTCCCCTCCTTCGTATCACCATCATCAACTCATCGGCAGAAGCATCTCCAACTTCACGGCTGCCTTTCATCCGCGTCCAATAACCGGTCCGTCGAAAACACCGGCAACATGGCTGGCAAAAAAGCTGCGGGGGAGAACACCAAGAAGGTGTCTGGCAACGCGAAGAAGGCAGAAGCTGCGGCAGAGCGAGCTGCCGCTGAGAACGCAAAGAAGGCAGTGGTAGAGGACGAGGAGTGGAGTAAAGGAGCAAAGAGCAGTTCCAAAAAGTACGTGGTTCAACAAGTATCTGTTGGAAATGGCATCTTGACCCCGCATCGCCCACTCCCAAATCATGTCGGTTATCTACTGACATGAATAATTGTAGAGATGCAGAAATCGCAAAGAAAGCCGAAGCCGCACGTAAAAAGGCTGAGAAGGATGCACTCTTGGCGGCAGAAGAAAAGGATGCTCGACCAGCTCCCAAAAATTCGAAGCAGGCTGTGAAGAAAACCAAAGGTCTCGACCTGTCACAACTCGATGAACCTGCTGCAGGTTCCGCCAAAGCAGGAGCGTTGAATGCCACCGGTATCGACAATGCCTTGGATGCCCTCTCCTTGACTACCGCCGAAAGCACGAAGATTGACAAACATCCCGAGCGACGATTCAAGGCAGCGTATGCCGCGTTCGAAGAGAGACGACTCAAGGAAATGGAGGAAGATGGAAGCGGTCAGGGATTGAGACAGAACCAAAAGAAAGATCGGATTCGTAAAGAATTTGAACGTCATCCGGACAATCCTTTCAACCAAGTCAATGCTAGTTACGATGCTACTAAGGACGAGGTAAAGGAAATCAAGGAACGAGAGAAGGCGAAGATTGAGGAAAGACTGGGGAAATGAAGTGGAGATGGACGGGAAATATGCTTGACAGGGGCAAGCAACGAACGGCTTGATCCGAGATTATGAGGTAGAGAAGTATATCAAATACATGACAACCTAGGTACATTGCACGGTGACTAGCCCTTCTTGAGAGGCCGACTCCATCAGGATTTACATAGCATTTTCCAGCCAAGAGAATGAATTCCGTGTGCTTCACATATAATGATCCCGATCTCTTACTCCATCTCTGTGTTCCCTGTTGGAGGTGGGATCTCTTAAGAGAAACAAAACCAGACTACAAGTATACTATACTTCAGGACGTAGACGTAGAGCAGGCGATAGAAAATGCCTGGGCGACCCTAGTGATTTGAGGTTACGAGAGCTTCCCAATTTCGTAGCGAGACCTCTTCCCTTGACCGAGTACTGGTAGGTGAATCTCGTCTCAAGTGTCACGATAGATGGTACTTTATTTGTAATATGTCTTGGTTTTCCTTATTACGCAGGATTTACTAATCCAGCTAACATCGAGGGGAACTCTCGAGGCTCTCGAGGCTCTCAACCTCGGTGTGAAACGAAACACCTCAGGGGCGGAACATCACCGCCCCCCCAGATTGCAGTAGCGAATAACCTCCAATGATACCTGAGATAACGACCTTTACCAGCTCAGAAACAAAAGAATGGTATCGCAACAATTGTCGACGCTCTCCGCAGTGCGGAGGCAGCATTTACTAGTTGAATTGTAGGAATCACTTCCATCTCCCTAGGAGAGTCTCTCGAGCATTGCTAATGCTTGGAATATAGTTCGAGTCTCAAATATGCCTGCCCGAATGGGGTTTTCATGAGTCTCACTCCTGGCGATGTGACACTTTGGTCCGGAGTCGTCTTCATACGAAAAGGTATTTGTATCTTGCTTAGCGTTTGAGGCTTGCGGCACTGTGCTATATGCATAGCTAATACATTACTCCTAGGACCCTACGCTCCAGCCATTCTCCGATTTCAAATCTCCTTCCCACCGAGCTACCCATCATTACCTCCTCTCGTCACATTCTCGACCGATATCTTCCATCCCCTCATAACTCCTCTCACGACGTACAGGCACACGACCGACATTCAAGATTCGGGCACCGTTTCTGCCACCGACGAGGAGCGATTACCCCCAGGCGGCTTTTCGCTACGGCATGGCTTCCCAACGTGGTTTGGACGAGCGAGCAGACGGTCAGCTGAGCGCAGTCGAGGTGGTGGTTTGCAGACGCCGAGAAGGAGTGGTAGCGGGATGGAAACTCCAGGTTCAATATTCTCAGGAGGAAGTTCGAGTCCAACGCCTGGCCAAAACACCGGTGGCAGCAGCAGGACTACCGGGAGTGAGCTAAACAAAACTGATATCTCAACATATGAGGTACTGCGATATATACGAAGTTCATTTGACGATGACCAAGTCATGGATGACATACCGCTGGAGGCAGCAGGCAACCCCGGGGCATGGCATGCCTGGAAAACACACCGTGCAAAGCTGGCAATGAACGCTTCTGCTGAAGCTGTTGGAGCTGGGACTGCCCTTGATACCTCCAAAAGAAGTTTAATGTCGCCAAAAACCACACCGCCCATTGCCGCCAGAAAACCAGGAGAGTGGAATTGGGAAGGGGTATGGGAGGAACGAGTAAAGAAAGGGGTGGATGCCAGTGTTTCTCAGGCTGTGCTATTCGGTACCTCAGCAGGAGATGACCTGATACAGTTTCTTCATATGGACGAAGACCAAATTGAGAGAATCAAAGAGAATGTCCAGCGAAGCTTGGAAACAGTTGAACCACAACGGAGAGGAATCGTTTAGGAATTGGAATCGTATGCTACAAAGATATTATTTGTAATGGAGACTCATTCCATTTTTTCTATTCACACCCACCACGATCAATTGGATCTATTTGGCAATTTTATCTACCTCTAATCGGAAAGCTAAACATCGAGTTTGGTAAGATGAAATCAACCTAAGAAAGCCGTTCTGGCTAGAACAATCCAGCCAACTGGGGAGGCATTGCCTACTTGGTTTTTTGGCTTTGGTTGTCAACGTGGAACGCTCCTTCCCTGGTTGCGATTTGTCTCAACAAAAAATCCGTCTCCGGCCCATATCACCTGCAATCTTTACCTAAACAAACAAATCCCATGTCACAAGTTACCTCTATTCTATCTCGTCAACATACATTCAAGTTTGGCTATGAATAGCAGTAATACTGCAATCGGTGCTCTCATCCTTGTGCCGATTGTCATAGCTGCATCAGCTGCATTTATCGCGCTCAAAACTCAGCGTGGTTTTCAAGCCGTCGCCCAGTTCTGCAGTCGACAGTGGAATCGCAGACGTCCCTGGACTCGCCTACGAAGTGGCCGACGTGGAAGAAAACAGAGACGATCAGACCTGCCATCCAACCAACTCTACGGAGATTCCTGGTGTGATCTCGAAAGTATCCGCAGTTCACAGAGCAGCAGACCACCGGCATACACTAGATTCACATCTACATCACCAAGACGGAACTCACTCAACGAGAGAACCAGGTCGATTCGATACAGCGATAGCCCCAGCCCAATTAGAACATGGCATCCATCTCGGTCCAACCGGTTGTCTTGGAGCTTCACGGATCCGACATCACAAAGCCCCAACCCCTTCGAATCATCAAACGTAGCAAGACCATCTCCGGTAGCGAGGCGTCAGGAGAGGGTCTCAGCAGAGGACGAAGATCTTCGTGTTCATCCGACCAGAGTCCGGGAAGCTCGCCAATGGGCAGCGACAGACCTATAACGGTGAGAAAAAGGAGGAAAGGAAGGGGGAGTATACTGGACGGCAGGTTCGAAGGAACTCCTGTGAGAAGTTACGGTAAGGAAGCAACCTACCCATTCTGTGTTGGTCTATGCTAATCGAGTGACAGATGGCCATTCCAGTGAAGACCGTGATCCAGAAACGACTCCCAAAGCACGCTCACAAGTCTCGAAATCTACTGTCGCTGGAGCGTTTCTCAAATCTGAGCTACAGTATCCTGCTACTACTGCAGGGAGATACTCAGCAAGAGCTTCACGAAATGCGAGTTCTGCCGAATTTCATGCTGCTGTGCCATATCCGAGAGCCAATCTCAGTTTCACCAAGATCACTGACGATGAACCGAAAACAATTGAAAGAAAGTTGTCCAAATCAAGAAACTTTTTACTGAAAGCTATAGGCGCTCGTAGCCCAGAGAAGAAAGATAGAAAGTCGTCCGATGAAGCTCCTAAAAATACACTCATACGTCGTTTGTCTCGTAGCAAAAGCAATAAAAGCGTCAAAAGTACACACTCTGGTCGTTGGAGCAGGTCTGGTTCCGGAAATATGCCAGATAGTGAACCGGAAACCTCTTGCGATATCGAAAGTCGAGATATCACAGACATCAGCCGCGATTTCCGGCCGTTTGCCAGCCGGCATACGCAAAGCTCATCTGGCGAATCCTCAACAAGGCCGCTTCTCGGGCTTCGGGATAACATCATATTATCACCTCAAGTTGTCATAACGCCAGAAGAAAGCATTGTTGATTCCGGAAATTGTAGTTTTTGGATTGCAATTGAGATATCTGGCGTTCTCCGGACTGCCGATGGATGCTTGAGGCAAGAAAAGGTGTACTCAAGATACTCCTCTGGTTCAGTAAAAAGTGAAAGATCGGGTTCGTGGACCACAAGTGATTTCGGCGTATATGAACTTGCTGACGATCAACACATAGGATCTTACGGTTATTTGCATTCCATGAAGATCGAGGTTCTTCCCAGTCCCAACTGTTTCATAACACAAATTATTGGTGATATTCACGAAACCTTTTCCATCACAGCCGGGGAGACACGTCTTATCCTTGCCAGAATCACCCTCGGTAAATTGAAGAGAATGTCGAGCAGTGGGGGTGCTTCTTCGGATAAACTCATCGCGGATCTGGAAACTCACCTTGGAGACAGGCAGCATCCCTACTTGACTGTCAGGCTTTCATACAAGCATTCTGGGTTTCTGAATGAAAAAAGTACGACTGTTGGCTGCGATGGGTCTACTTCGCACGTAACACATTTACAGACAGATGTTGTTGTGGCGATCCAAAGGCACGATTCGCAGTCCGCCTGGTCCCCTCGAAACTCGCAATCTATGACACTGCCCGTCCCCAGCCCACTGATTGATATCATTCGACAACATCTCCCAGAGGATGAGGCCGAGAATGCCATTATAAAACTACATACTGAGCAAGCTCTGTTTCCTTTCGCTCATCGGGGTGGAGGGGGCTCGAGTGAGGAGACTGTCAAGCCACAGTTAGAAGCGCACGCTATCAGGGGAAACTCACTCGTCTTTACTCATATACTAGAATCAGATGGGTCTACAGCACCTTTGACTCCTTTGACTAGATCGCAAAGTGTCCAAAATGGGGTCAACCCATTTGCACGCCTTCCATCACGCATCGAGTCTGACAGTTCGGCGGAAGAATCCGATCCAGCTCGCAAGATATGGAACGAGATGAGATTGACTTCTCGTGGTCGCCTTTCAAAGAATCGTCTGTATAACCTCGACACCGACGAGTATTACAGCATGGACCAAGATGTTACTCCAACTCGAACGAGCTCATCTAATGTGACGTCTTCCACTCTTGAGCTTGATGATAACTTTTCGATCAGTGGCAATCGGATGATGGGTCGTCGAGACGAAAACAGTATTGACCAGGAGAGAAATATGATTATGGAGATCGCATTGAAGAATAAGAGAAGCCTTGGGGCAGAGACGCTGAGGAGTATTGCACCCAGTCTTGCCAAAGGACTGGGTAAACCTAAGGTGACTGCTGCTAATGGTTTGGGACTTGGGGGAGGTCGAGCATGGGGTTGGAATCCACCTTGGTGGTGAAATTAGTCAGAGGGGGATGAGGGCTATTGTTTGCGGCCGTATTATTCATGGATTGTATGGGTATGGAGGATTGGGATCATGCTTCTCTTTTTTCAACTTCACAACATTTGTTATTTTTGGACCCCATGATGATGGAATAAATGGGATTTATTTTTTTTACGATCGGATCGATTGTTCGTTTTCCGGATCGGACGAAAGGAAGACCCGTTTACGGAGTTTTGGGATGTGATTACTGATGTTGAGCGGGTCGGTGTCTCTTTTTCTTTGCTTTTGTTTTTTGTTGAGCTGCGTGGCTATGGTTGCTCAACATGTTTGGCCCAGTCAAAGTTGATTTGGTTAGGCGAGGAACGCGCGGCGCGTGAACACGTGAGAGCGCGTGGAGGGGTGCTGATAGTGGCTTGCAGGAGAGTATTGGATGGTGAATCATTTTCACCTATTCTGGATATACTGATTTTTGGTGCGTTGCTGTATTAATTTGATCGTGTTCATTGGACATCCCGTGGTTCTTGGAGATGGTATAATGTTTAGATAGGAAATCGGATTTGTGGATTTCCATGTTGGGTAACCTTATCCATGTTGAAGCGGCGGGGTCAATTGAATGGAATCAATTGAATGTGACGGATTTGATACAACTCTAACTGACTGGGTTGTTTATGGTGATCGTTCCGTATTCATGTCTTGTTGTTTGGTTGAGAAGTCATTGTGCCGCTGAGTTGATTGAACCAGGAGAGGCGTTTCGGGGGTTTCTTTTCTCCCGACAGGGTACAGTATCTGGATCTGGATATTCTGGGGTAATTGAATTCCTGGCTTACGCTGTTACCTTCCTGTTGCTTCGCCAGAGGTGAACAGGATGAGCTCAACAAAGTTGGATGGAGATGTATAAGTAAGAGTTGTCGCTCCTGAAAGTCGTTCTGTACTCTCACACCTTTCAATCTCACTTCCAAGCCCTCCTCCATCTGAACTCCTCACTATCTCAAAGCTCCTTTGGAAAGTCATTTCTCAATTAAACTACCTCTTCGATCCGAAATCCTCAATCATGGCAGAATCCTCAACTTCCCCCGATCTCAAGACTTACAAGGGTGCTTGTCACTGTGGAGCTATCAAGTTCACGGTATCGATCCCTGAGATCAAGAGTGTGACGCAATGCAATTGTTCCATTTGTTGGAGGAAGGGTTATGCTTGGGTTTTCCCTCCCGCTGGGGGTTTGATTTTTGAGGAGGGGAAAGGCGCGGAGAAGTTGAAGGATTATGAGTTCGCGGGGAAGAAGATTGCTCACAGAGTAAGTATACACTTTTTTCTCCTTTCGAATCAAATCAGTTGTTGGGAGACTGGGTTCGTGTTCGAATTCGAGTTGGCATGGAATTTACTAACGTGTTGAATAGTTCTGTCCTACTTGCGGGACGGGTGTTATGGCAAAGGGACACAATGTTCCTGCTGGGAGGGATATCAGTGTAAATGTAAGTGATCCTATTTCTCAAAATGGGTTTAAACTAATGTTGAATTAGGTTCGTACTCTTGAAGATGCGAATGTATGGGAGCTTGAAGTCAATAGGTGAGTTAACTGTCAGCCCATTCACCCCTCCCTTTTCAAACTTTTTAGATCTAGGAATTGACAAATTTAACAACCAGATACGATGGAGCATCTCTCGAACCAAAATATCAGCCCTACAAGTTTGCTGGCCCGGAGCCAACAGCCGAGGTCGAGAACGCAAAGATGTATTACGGTTCCTGTCATTGTGGAGCAACCACCATCGCCTTGAAAAACAAGGGACCCCTCAATTCCACAACGGATATCCGAGAGTGTAACTGCAGCATCTGCTACAAAGTACATAGTCCTCCTTTCCCCCATCCTCCGAAGTCTTCCTTGCAAACTAACACCCCCAAAGCGCTCTCTAATCCACACCTACCCCCTCCTCCCCCAATTCTCTATCATCACAGACCCCACGCATCCCCTGACCCCCTATATCTTCGGGCGCAAAATGCAACATCATATGTTCTGTTCCAACTGCGGTGTCCAGGTGTATATTCGCAAATTGGAGTCGGATCGGGAGACTTATCGGTTGTATGGTCGACCGGATAGTAGTGTGGAGCTGGGAGAGGGGAGTGAGGAGTTGGAGAAGGAGTTTAAGTGGTGGGGGACTTGGGCACCTGTTAATATGAGGGTTTTTGAGAGGGTGCAGTGGGGAGGGGAGGGGGGTTTGGATGTTAAGAAGACGCATTGGAAGGGGTTCTTGGAGGGGGTGGAATTTGATCGATAGGTTTGAGTGTGCGTGAGAGGGTCGGGGGTGGAGAGGGGATTATTGGGATGGGCGTTTGTGTTGTGTAGTTTCTTGTTTTGCTTTCCCTTTTTCCCTTTTTTTGAGGGTCAAATTGTTTAGAAAAGTATTGGTATTATGCTTTTCTATGTAGAGTTGTGAAAAGGTTACTAGCTTACTCCATTTCTCGACTTTCGAGGAGTTCAAATTGGTTAGTAACAGGGAATATCTGGCCAGAGTCAAGCTATCTCTATCTCATTACAATTGTCCATTTACTGTCATTCGTGGGTTACCAATGAATTGCACTGCAATAAAAATTTCAGCTCGTTATAAATTATAGGTCACCTACAAATTTTATTGCTAGATATCTTGTAAAAATGGTTAGGCAATTTATAGGTCACCTACCAATTGTCACATAAAGTTGAAAAATATTTTAGAAAAGGGCCCTTAATTTATAGGTTACCTACTATCTGTTATATAAAGTAGAAAAATCTTGTAGAAAATGTCTGCAGTGGGTAGGTTACCTACTAATTGCTATAGAATGTAAAAACATCTTGTGGAAAATACTAGTAATTAGTAGATTACCTACTAATTATCACACCTGATATTTTTTGGAAAACATCAATTTGTAGGTCACCTACCAATACAAATTATCGGTTCACATCCAATTTAAGTAAATCTTTTACCAAAAGATTACCCGTCGGCTCACACCACCACCAGTAGACTCTAAATTCTCATCCATCGTATTTACCCAACCTTCAACGTTCTTTCCCAAGTTTCCCAAACAATCTCTCGTCTTTTCTCGTTCCAAAAAGATCACTATGCCCTGACCCTAATAGTAGATAGATACCCATCCATCAATCTCACTTCCTCTTAACTCCATGGACTTCAAACCCCAAGCCCCAAAATCTTTAAAACCCATCCCCGCTTCCTTGAAAATTACCAAATATCCGAAATTAGTGCTCCCCAATTTCGTACCTGCATCTCCTCCTCCCAATCCACCTCATTTCTAGACTACATCAACACAGCCCCATCGAGAACCAGAGCAGATGACCCGAAAAAAAGGGCAGAACATATCGGAAGCAGTATATTCGGTGAGAATTAATTAAAACCCCAGGGGTTAAAACAAATTCTAAATTCGGGAAGGGGTAAACTAGGAAATCGTGATATAATCCCGTACCTACATCCCAATCCCCTATCAAATTTCCCGATGGAGTCAGAAAACAAGCATTTTACAAAATGAGTCAGTGAAAAACAATGAAACAAGGAAAATGACTGAGGACTTAGGACTCGTACAGAAGTGGAAGGTTAGAGAGATTTTGTAAACTTAATTCTATGTGTTGTTTGTTGAGGGTTGGTGAGGGTTAGAGGTATGTTATGCTGTCAGACCGGTGGAGTCATTGGAGCGGGGTAATTGTGATGGGTGTGGGGGGGGGGAGGCTTATCTGGATTGTGAAGACTGTAGAGTAAGCATGTTCGAAGGAAGTTTAGTATAAGTATAAGAGGAAGGGAAGAATTGAAGATGAGTATTTTCAATTAAATTGTATTAAGGACTTTTAATCTTGACACAAAATAAAAAATCGAATAAAATGTCAACGAAACGCATGACAATCGCTGATCTTGGGTACACACCAGGTCTCCTCCCATCTGGACCGAAGAATTCAATTCTTGATGTTCCTGGTATACTCTATATCCACATTCAATGAACGTTTCTTTTTATTTTACTAACGTTTTGAAGGTGTGCACGTGGGCCAAATCACCATTGGAGAAGATGGAGACGATGTCCGAAACGGCGTCACCGTCATCCTCCCTCGTCACGAAGATGATATTTCCATCCCTTGTTATGCGGGTATGCATACATTGAATGGGAATGGGGAGATTAGTGGGAGTTACCAGGTCAAGGATTGGGGATTTACGAATACGGTTTGTATTTTTTTCGATTGACCCCATCTTCCTTCCCCTAGTTCATGGTTGAAGGTTTAGAAGACTAACTGGGACCAGCCAATTGCTCTCACCAACTCCTTGAGCTTCGGTATCGTTTTCCAAACAATATGGGAGTGGACACTCAATCGCGCTCGCGAAAAAGGAATAAATCTCGTTGACATGTCGCATAACTATGGAACTCCTGTCGTCGCTGAAACAGCAGATTGGCATCTAAATAATGTCTTCAAATCCGCTCTCACACCTACTTATGTGTACGACGCCTTTGTAGCCGCCAAAACTCAAACGGAAGTTTTGGAAGGTCAGAATGGAGGCGGTGCGGGTATGACTTGCCATATGTTTCCTGGGGGTACGGGGACTAGTTCTAGAGTTGTGAAGGGAGAGGAGGGAAGTGGGAAGGAGTATACGGTTGGTGTCTTGGTGCAGAGTAATTATGGCCATAACTATGATTTGCAGATTGCGGGTGTGCCGATTGGGAAGCTTTTGATGAAGGAGGGGACCATTAAGACGCCTGTTGAGAAGGGGAGGCAGGAACGGGTTGTGGAGGGGAAAGCGGATGATGGGAGTATTGTTATTATTTTGATGTGAGTAGGAAGGTAGAGTGGTTGAAGCGAGGAAAACTGATGAGAGATAGAACGGATGCGCCGATGCTGCCTCATCAACTCAACCGCCTGGCTCGACACTGTGCTGTTGGTCTTGCTCAAGGTTTTTAGAATTCTCGAAACAACACGTTTGAATATGAAAGCTGACGCTATCTCCCCTAATAGTTGGTGGCCACGGAATCGGTCGTAATTTCTCAGGAGACATCATCCTCGCCCTCTCAACAGGAAATAAAACCGTCGAACGTGTCATGACACCACAAGTTCTTGGAATCGCACCCGTGGAAACCAACACGATCGAAATCATCAAAAACGAGAGTGTCGATCCCATGTTCAGGGCCGCTAGCGAGGTAACCGAAGAAGCTATCTTGAATAGTATGATTGCAGGAAGGGAAGGAAGAAGAGGCTATGACGAGTTGGAGTTGCCAGGACTACCTGTCGACAGAGTAAGGGAGTTGCTCAGTAAATACCGTGTTGTTGTTTGAGTGTTTGGTATATTGATTGTTATTCTTTGCGGGGAGAGCTGGAATGGAGTGTTGCTATCGTGCCGTTAGATTAAATTCTTCACATTCCTTATTCCAGCAACCAAAAATGAAATACGGTGGATTTCATGTCACTTGACATGTTACTGATATATACTCCACAGAGTGACTTCGTCTCGTGATGTTTCACCAATGCACCACACATGCTCAATTCCTACTCCTGAGACGCAATAATACGAAATCTTTCAGCACGAAATGTACTCTAGTACAGGGTGAAGCTTTGATATGGAAAGGAGAGTATTTTTCAAACGCTAGAGGCTTCCACTAGAGAGGCTAACGGCTCGCGTTGGCAGTCTGTTAACTCGCTAAAATCAGCATTCCGGAACACGTTCGCCAGAAGAAGTTGGAACTAGGAAGTCTTGTGCCGGTAGGTTTGCCAATAATAGTAGAGAAATGCCCACGTTGAGGAGTTGTTGGGATGAACCAAGCAGAGGAGGTAGAGGAGAAGGAGGAAATTGAAAGTGGGGTTGCCGTGAGGTGCATTAAGGTCACTTTATTAGTCAGATTCACATGCCAATGGTTTCCCGGGGACCTAGTCTAGTTTTCCTTTGATATTAAACTTTGCTTATCGTCCTGAAAACATAACATGGCTTTGTCTCCGTGTGCCCTCGATCGCTCTATTTTTCTGCTTCTTGAATCATTTTCGCTGAAACCACTTCACTCCGTTTGATGCCATCTGTCATAATTACGTAGTCTCCTGTTAGCCATACCACCCCTCGAGCAACTAGGCATAACTACGAAATGTCCGTCAAAAATTCGAGCCCATGAGCTATCCTCTTTCCGATTCATTATTACGACATTTACTTCTAGCACCTCCCTGTATTACGCATATATAAGATACCCATATTTCTACATCTAGTCAGACGTCAATTCCCTCCCTATATCTACTAAGATCTTCTTCCTCATACCCCTCTCGTTCCTTCTCGAACATGGAACAAACCCCTCGTCGAAATCCCTTCTCTCACGTACGAGCACAGTCTGCAGATTTCATTCAGAGCACCATGCCTGCTTCCATGCTTTTTTCCATGCTCCCTTCGGCATTGAAGGCACGCATCCCTCGACTTTCTTCCCTCCGCCGGTCTGTAAGCAGCATTGCATTATCGAGGAGTTCTCCCACCTCAGCAACACCGACCTCGGGGTTCCAGACTCCAGAGACAGAATATACAACGGCAATGGTGCTTGGCCGTTCCAATGAAGTGCCAGGTGGAGAGGACACCGCCAGCCTTTCTGGTCGAAGTATCGACTCGGATGAGGAGGGACTGCAGTTGACAACCGTCGTTTCAAATACAGGAGAGAGAGAAATAGAGCTGCAAGAGGATAGCACTGGCATATCGTGGAAGTATGCTAACCAAGGTAATATTCTTCCTCTTCACGAGTAGTGGAACATACTAACACCCATTGATAGGTCTCAATCTACTTGGACACGCAGTCAGCGAATCCTCTGCCTGCCATCAAGAGGGCAATGCCGGAAACCCCAGCTTCGCAAGACAAATGTACATCCACTCCCTCACCTACCTCCTTCGAGCGCTTCCCCCGGATATGACAACAGAGGAGCAATTGAGTGTGCGAAGCTCCTTGCCCGAGGGGGTGGTAGAGCCATTGGGCTTTGCAGTCGAAGGTGGAATGGCAAATACCAAGCTCAATTTACCTAAACGCAAACCTTCCCTTCTCCATAGAACACTCGCTACAACCATTGTTCAACTCTTTATCTTCTTCCAGCTTATTTTGCCGCATATCAAGAACTTCCTCCAATCTGCATATCGATACGATCGCGAACACAAGATCACGGAGAAGGTTCTCACACAAAGCGTCACGACGGTTGATGAAATTGGAAAGCGTGGGTTGACTGTTACTGGTGCCATCTATGGTATGGGCAATGGCAGAGTTGGACAAGTTATTACCGAGAGTGCAACCTGGTTGGTTGAAGGAGTATCTGGTGGTATTCACGAGGGTCTCGGTGAGGGCATGGCTATGATGGGGGGCATGCGAGCTCCTGGATTGGATATGCAATGAAGGAACAATTGATGAATACATGCTGGCGTATTGGTTTTGTCGCATCCATTAGTGATGTTGGGTGGATTTTGTTTTAAATAATACCCTGGGCAGGTGGAGTTTGGTTGGATTCGGTCGGTTGGGGAGTAGTCACAGAATGCATAATTTTGAATATATACTTTCAATTGAACACACGGTTGAGATTTCGTAATTAATTTGAATCCTAAGAGAACGTCCTTGAAATAATACATATTAAAAAACGAATTTCTGTTATGGAAATGTGCATAAAGGTTCTGGTGGGATCTGGTGTTCTGATGATAGGGGTTACTTCCGATGATGAGCCGGCCTTAGCGCAAAATGGACGATTTTTTTCAATTACCTACTTGCGACGAAGCTCCTCGCTCTCCAGTCCCTGAGAATCATCCAACAACGGCACTCAATCGCCATCACCAACTACCTTCTTCCTTCTTTTACATCTTGTCATTTGTACCTTTGTCCCCGTATCATTTAATAATTTGTTTACATTGGAGTTGCCACCAGCTCCGTTCCTCCTTTCCCCCCGTTGATCATGTTCAACGCAGCATGCAGAAGAGGCCCTGCCTCCATATCCCGAGTCCTTCGCGCGGCGACTTCAACCATACGAATTCCTTCCACGAGACCTTCTACCCTTCAACTAGCGACATCACAATCCATTGCCGCCAGGCCGGCAGTGGAGGCAAGATGGTTACATGTATCGTCGATGCTGAGAAGTCAAGCTGCGGAGGCGATAGCTGAGCAAAAGCAGACATTCCAGGAGGTTACAAAGTTCGACGAACTACTCGAACAGGACTTGGTACACCCAAATATTGTCAATCGTATTACAAAAGGAATGGGACATCACACCATGACGTCTGTCCAGACCTTGACCATCAACCAAGCATTACAAGGTTCAGACATGTAAGTTAACTCGTTGAAAATCCTGCGGATCTAGACTGACAGTGCCTAGTATTGCACAAGCTCGTACCGGAACGGGAAAAACTCTCGGTTTCCTCATCCCAACCATACAAAATATCCTGGCCAAGGACCCCGATTTGGCCGTACGAAAGAGATACTCTCGAGCTCGCGCCTCCGATATCCGAGCAATCATCATTTCACCTACTCGTGAATTGGCTGAACAAATCGCCGTTGAAGCAAACAAACTCTGCGAGGATACCGACTTGAGAGTTCAAGTCGCAGTGGGTGGAAACAGCAAGCGCGAAATGCTGCAGAAGACCCGCAGAGAGGGCTGTCACATACTTGTTGGTACACCAGGAAGATTGAACGACTTGTTGAGCGATCAACGAAGTGGGGTTGAAGCAAACAACTTGACAACTTTGGTTTTGGATGAAGCGGATCGTCTTTTGGACCAGGGTTTCTCACAGGAAATTGAAGGCATCATTAAACTATTACCCAAGATTGACACTGTTGATCGCCAAACTCTCCTGTTCTCCGCCACTGTTCCAAAGGAGGTCATGCACTTGGTCAGAAGGACTTTGAAGCCTGATTTCCACTTCGTCCAAACCGTCAAGGAGGGAGAACTTGCCACACACGAAAAGGTTCCACAAAACCTTATAGCAATGCCTGGTTATGAGAACTTCATGCCAGGTCTTTTTGAACTGTGCAAACGAGGAGTTGATGCGCACGCTAAAGGAGAAGGACTCCCATTCAAGGCGATTGTCTACTTCCAATCTACCGCCAATGTACAACTTTCATACCGAATTTTTGACAACTTGGCTGATCAATCTGGTGGTCGATTTGGAAAATCACCTTTGCACCCAGCGGAGATATCGTGTATCCACGGTCAATTAACTCAAGGTGCACGACAGCGTACCTCGGATCGCTTCCGCAGAGCCAAATCTGGTATCCTCTTCTCGACTGATGTTACCGCACGTGGATTAGATTTCCCAAATGTCTCTCATGTAATTCAAATTGGATTGCCCAGTAACCGTGATCAATATGTTCATCGTGTTGGTCGAACCGGTCGTGGAGATAAGAGTGGAGAGGGTTATCTTTTCATTCACGAGACGGAAATTAGAGCATGCGACCGAATGCTTCAAGGCCTTCCACTCAAGGATAACGCGAGTCTTGAACTCTCAAGGGTTGACATGACCAAAGATGCTCAATTACCTGCATCCGTCGCAGATATCCTCACCAAGATCTCGAATGCTACCAAGATGGTGGACCGAGATACAAAGACTGCAGCGTACATGGGTACCTTGAGTCAAATAAAGAACGTTCAAAATGGACTTGAGGTATTGAACCAGTGGACCAAGTATGGATGGGGCTGGGACGAGCCTCCTTATGTCTCTCCAGCCACTGCTGCCAGATTAGGTCTTGGGGGTAGAAATGTAGGCAGGGGAGGTCGTGGCGGTGGTGGATTTGGAGGCCGTGGAGGCGGCTATGGTGGTGATCGAGGTGGAGGCGGCTTTGGTGGTGATCGAGGTGGAGATCGAGGTAGCTACGGTAGAGATCGTGGTGGATTCGGCGGTGATAGAGATGGAGGACGTGGGGGAGGACGCTCTAGTGGATATGGAGGACGAGATTCCCCTCGATCAGGCGGATTTAGTCGTGGAGGCGGAGGTGGTGGATTTGGAGGCGACAGAGGACGAGACAGATATTGAACGACCACGACGACCAAACGACATATATCCTTTCTCGATTTGAACGAGATGGGGATAG
Source organism: Hymenoscyphus scutula (assembly GCA_001399465.1). Classification (NCBI taxonomy): domain Eukaryota; kingdom Fungi; phylum Ascomycota; class Leotiomycetes; order Helotiales; family Helotiaceae; genus Hymenoscyphus; species Hymenoscyphus scutula. Next base: position 57,637 of record LKTO01000165.1, read on the forward strand.
GGGTATAATGGGGTGTACATTAGACGGATGAGCCCAGGGACGGCCCTGATCACACTCTCTTTCCTTTCTGTTTGTAAGTTTTTTCCTGTATAAAAAATGTGTGGTTGTGTGTAGGAGTAGCCATTTTCAGACCACGGCGTTTCATCTGAGATTGGGGCTTCGGGGGGGCTCTGAGCGATCCTTCTTTGTTTAGGGCCGGACCTGAACCAGTTACTTTGGGAGGGGGGGAATAAAAATGTTTTTTTGATTTGACCTTGGATCCCTTGTTGTGCCTGGGACCTTTGCTTGTTTTTCTTTTACCTAGCAGATAGATACTTTTACGGCTGGGTTCTCTTTCATTTTTTTCGACTTGATTTCGAGGGGGGGTTCTGTTGACATACATGGGTTGTCGCTGGAGGCCTTTTTTTGATGATAATACAATACCAAACTCTACTTCAAAATAAATCTACTTTATGATTAAGGAGCTTGCTCTTTTGTGAACTCGGTGACTGCGTTTGTTTTTCTTGGGGGATTTGATGTTGGAGTTTTTCCTTGGTGGTTCGTTTGTGCAATTTGTATGTTTGGTGTGATGGGGATGTTGGTTTGGAGAGGTGCGTTGGGTTTGGTTGTGTGATTAATCTTGGTGTACTGCCCTCTTTTTGCGGTGAGAGCAGGTAGGGGAGGTAGAAGGAGAAGCAGGAGATTTAGGGAACGTGTTTCCTTGGTGTAGTGAGTTGGATTGTGTACCAGTAGTGATGGATTTGTGATATGCCACCGGTACTGTATTCGTTTTTATGAGAAGAAAATCGCAGACATGAACCGAGAATTTGTGGAGTGGTGTTGGTTATTGATCTATTTCTGGAGTTTCTTTATGGTTGTGGGTGTGGTGATGGGATGTGAGCGAGGTAAGCCGATTGGTAGGAAGGAGACGTGGAGAGAAGTTGGCGCTTTATTACACTCGGGACGAAATTGATTTATTGTTTTATTGATTCTGGATATGGGACTGTAGGGTTAGGAATATGTTTAGTTGATGAGGTAGAGTTATTTGAGTGATATTCTGGAAAGTTTAACGATATGTTGTGTTACCTAGATACGATATAGTTACTTACCGTAGGTGGTCATGAGTCCTATATCAACAACTCTAGAAATAGAATTACTGGCTTGTAAGTCCAGGCTACCTTTTACCTAGATACTTTACTTGTACTCAAGTATTCTCTAACGCGTTCTTTGGGTTTATTAAAAATATTACTGCATTATTGGATACGTTTGATGTTGGCTTTTCGTAACTCTTTAGTTGGATCCTGCAAGTACGGCATCCTGAATGCACCAAAAGTCGGAAATGACTAAATCGCAAATCGCAAATCGTAAACTCAAAAGGTAAGAAGAGGTTAAGCTCTTAGAATTTAAAACTATTCCTATCCCTACTATTATATCGTTTACTGCTATACTCTCTCTTCCTTCCTTCTCTCTTCCTTCATTTTCTCTTCCTTTATTTTTTAAGTGAATGTTTACTTCTCCGCTGACCTCCTAAGTTGTCACTTTCTTTATAAAAAGAGAATAAATATAAGAATATAAGAAGAGTATAATTAGAAAGAACGAGGGAGGGAAATAAAGAAGAGGAGAGAAGTAAGAAGAGAGAAGAAGCAAGAAGAGGGGGGAAGCAAACATTTCGGAGGAAAGTTAGCCCTAGTGTGGGTAAGGGGATTTAGAAAACAAACATTCTTCTTCCCCTCTTTTTTTATTTTACTTCTTCTCTTCCTCTATTTCTCTTCGAGTCTCTTCCTCTCTTTTTATCTCTTTCTCTCTTCCTCTCTCTTGTTTATATCAAGAGTAATATAAGGATAGACTAGTAGGTAGTCTATTAAAAGCTAGCTAAACACGTGATATGCACGTGATTTTTACTATCCTTATTCTCTAGAAGCGAATAAATAATAAGGCAGGAACCTGTCATCTAGAGACTTAGTTTATTACTTTAAATAGAGAGATAGTAGTTATAAATTTAATAAAAATATTTTATTTTCACTTATAAAAAGTAGTAATTTGCGATTTACGATTTAGTCATTTCCGACTTTTGGTGTATTCAGGATGCCGTAGCAAGCGGATATCTCAAAGAATTTTTTATAGCTCTGGAATTTTGGTGAGGTTTAGGAGAGTGGTGGAAAGGGTTGATTTGAATATTTGACGTATGATACATCAAACAGGCTCTTAAATTTTTTGAAAGAAAGTAGAAACATCGATTAACTTTTCTCGAACATCTTTATGGGGTGTCAGTTAATCTTGGGATAGATGGTCTCTTTTGAAACTGTAGTAGTATTCTGTAACTAATTAACATCAAGCAAGTAATAACTACCCAAAAGCGGACTCGTGATTCTTCTCCAGAGGCTGGAAGTCTTTGCAGGCAATCCCCTCAACAATAATAAGTTCCTGCTCAGTAAAGTTTTCCTTTCTACCGGAAATAGTTGTTTTGGGAATGATGACTGAAGCGGGACCTGTGGTAGACTCATTGTTGACCTCTATATCAGGATCTAGGATCTCAGAGCTAGGACCCATACAGACAGGGATAAACTTTCTAAGAATCTTTTTTCTGTCTGAAGGGGAGGTGTGCAGAGAAATGGATAGTAGGAGATGCGTAGTAAGTTTCCGGGTTGCCTCTATCTGGTGTTAAAGTGTTGGAATAGGCCGCTGAAGTAAACGGTGAGGTAGCATCTAATGCTGATGGGGGGGAGGGCACCAAGAGAGCTATAGACGGCTTGCTAGCTAATTTCTTTCCATCAGAGAGAATTAAAGCTATAGAAAATGAGGCTTATCTAAGAAAAGCCCCTAAAAAGTTGAAATGTCTTGGGGTTAAGTAAGCACTCCCGATTTGGGTGGTTATTGACTCACTGTAAGAACGAGGGGTTTTGGTTATAAGTAAGGTGAATGTTCAAAAAGGGACCGATAAAGTATGTTCACTAATTTTGAACTTGACCTAGGTATTCTGATCAGACCTACGCCTACAGATTGAAAGTAGTCTAAAATAATATACTTGGCGAGTTAAATGCACCCAGAGCGAGGTTGACTGTTGAAGAAGTGAAGAGCAAAAGGTCACGTGATTGTTTAGCTTGGAGTCTTGCAGGTGGGTCTCGCAGGACTCAACTACCTAGGTAGATCAGAACATTCAATCTATTTTCCTCCCGGGACATTACCCTCGAAGCGAAATTATGGCCAAGTCAAGTAAACTAACAATCTAACTGCTTAGTACCACAATCGTTGAATAAAACATATCAGAGTCAACTTCTCTTCCCAGTGCCTCGGTTTTTTGCCCAGTAAATTCAAGTTTGTTTTTGTTGACTGAAATAGCCAACCACACTTCCGGGTGGGAGGAATTCAATTTCGATGCTTAAAATGTTGCCGCTGCTGTACTACCAAACCATTTCCCCATCGAACCCGGATTCTCATGCCGCACCGGTCCCCTGTACGATTGCGAAAATTTCACCCATACACTAATTGTAAACAATTATGTAGGACCTTTGGAGAAACTAGTTCTTTCTAAGAGGGTTTTGCAAAGTGATATGATTTACAGTCCTTCAAGAGCCTTGTTTATCTGGAAGGATTTGTCGGTTCTAGTTTGGGAAAGTTGTGAAGGAATTATAGATCCTTGGTTTAAGTAAGAGATTCTGAAGAAACACTGATGAAGTACCGACATTTGAAAAAAAAAAACAGTAGTTGAAATTGTACCTTTAGTATTGTGAATTGTTTTTTGGAAATAAAATAGTCGAGGTAAAACTCCAGGATTGTGGGTCAGATCTTCTGAGTGCCCAGGTCTTGTCGAAGTTTCTTCCTAATCTCGCATACTCTACTTAGACCATAAAAGATCCACATAACTGAGCATTCTGAGACATATTTGGTAAGAAAATCAATTGCAAGAAGGAAGACACAACAATGGGCAGCAAGTCTGTCATCACTCGAGACATACAACTGAAGGTGCAAATCTAGACGCCAGGATTAATGATACAATAAAGTAAGACAACGTCTCCCTTCTATTCCTCCACAGAAAAAACCTAGTGCCGAAATTCGAAAAAAAGGACACGCCCGTCTCATTTCCGTAAATAAATTTTATTGGTCCTTAGTGTAGACGTCGTCCGTAATTGCCTGACCACTAACTGGAAGTGCATCCCGTTTTGCCAATATGTCTCTGTAAAAGTAGAGAATACTAATATAAAAGTAACAAGTGAGTGTTGAGAAAGAAAGTAAAACTACTATGTTATAAAAGTATATCAAATTCTCTATGGCAAATAATATTTGAATACTAGCTTATTTAATAATGAGGCGGTAGAGTAGTACCAGTTTCAAGGAGAGTCATCTACGGAGAAATGCTGGGCTCTCTTACCTTTAAGGAAGCTCTGATTTACAGTTCCTCAAAGCACGGTAATTCAGAACTATTGTAAAAATACTTGCAGTGGTAATATCGCTTTGAGAGAATGTGAAGCAGACCAAAGAAGACTGGGGTATCTCTGTGGAAAGAAAAAGCGACAGCAAACGCCAGGTTTGTACCTGGCTATCAAGCTTCTTGCTCTCGGAATTCGTTAATCGAGACTACCTAGGGTGATATTCTCAAGCTACTAAGGCAATACTTTCTAGATAACCTAGATAGAAAAAAAATCCCCGGGTAACAACAAGTTACCACAATTTGTTGCCGTGTTTCTTTTGGTTTCGATCTTGGCAAAGCACGGAAGCGAGTGAATAAGGGGGTGTGCTGCGGGACTTTCCGAAGGATGAACTTCACTTTCAGCGTAATCCGTCCGTCTCAGCTCAATGTTTCCGAAGGATTCAACAAGCCCCCTAAGCTCTTTGCCTTGCCGAGGGATGTATTTCAGGAATAGCTGCAGTGAAACCTCGTGGTCTATACTCCTTGGAGCCTACTGGCCTCTTTCGAGTAGTTGAAGATGGCGAGAAAGTTGCTTACCAACTTTTTAATTGAAGCTGAAGCAGGAGCGAGATGAACTTTTGTCCAGTAAAATTCAAGTTTGAAATTTGTCGGCTGAAATCGCCTACAGCACCCGTAGACGTGCGAATTTTATTTTGTTTGCCGCATCGACGACCAGTGAATACCTACTTTCCCAGCCACCCCCGACGCGAATCTCGAAACATAAATTGCTGCCGCTGCTGCACCACCAAACATCTTCCTCTCATCAACCCCGCAGTCTCATCATTTCTCCATCTCCCCTCGAACCATCACCCAAACCTCTTTAGTCCTGTACACCGCTCATATCTACGAACATAAAACCTCCATCCCCTTTAGCCATGGCTGGCAATAGGAAGAAACGCTCAGGCGGCCGCATGGGCACCTCAGAACCTCGCGAACAAAGTAAGTTGCCTATCTGTCTCGAAGATGAGGTCGACTTAAAGGTAGAGTAAAGCAGATCAACTGACATCTTCTGTTAGACATACCATCCCAAGAAGCCTCCGAATGGAATTCGGCAGAAGCTAGAGCGGCAAGAGCCAAGTTGGTCCAAGAGCGCAGTGCTGCGATTGTAGCTGAAAGAGCAAAGAAGATATCACCAGCACCCTCTAGCCAAGGTAAGTTATCTATCTGTCTCGAAGGTGAAGTCGGCCGGCTGATGCCTGCTATCAGGCGTACCATCTCAAGAAGCCTCTGACTGGGATTCTAAAGCTGCTAGAGAGGCACGCCTCAAGGAATTTGTAGAGGAAGAGCGCAATGCTGCGATCGCATCTGCGAAAGCAAACAAGGAACCCAAGGGCAGATCGGTAGGCTCCTTGGTTACCTCTTCTGCAACTTCCTCAGAGCCTGAGCCAAGTAAGTCTATATCCTTGGAGCACAGCTTACTCTTTCCCACTCTCCCCAAATCTTGACATCTCTCAAAAGACTAGACTGACTCTGATATCCTAGGACCATTTCTTGGTCTCAGCGCCTCTGCCTATTCCTCTACCCCCGCCTCCGAGCGTCCGACCCCCTCTCCTATTGTCTCGATTCACGATCCCCGCAATCGCAAGGAGTTGCCTACCCCCGCCTCTGAGCGTCCGACCCCCTCTCCTATTGTCTCGATTCACGATCCCCGCAATCGTAAGGAGTTGCCTACCCCCGCCTCTGAGCGTCCGACCCCCTCTCCTATTGTCTCCATTCACAACCCTAGCGATCCCCGCAATTGTAAGAAGGAGTTGGTAGCGTTGGAGTCTCCTAAGGAGACTACAACCTCAATGTTGAACTCTCTTGCAAAGAAGAATCCATACAACAAGCCACCAAAGCCTGAGATATCAGTCTTCAAACCAGATAATGCGATGACACCCGAGGACAGTATGGGAAAGAACATACCTGACGTCTTTGCTGTAACACCCACCAACATCGATATTGAAGGTGCTGGTTCGCAGCTCTCCTCAACTATTCCTAGTAAGGGGCAATCTTCTCGTTCTTCTCCTGTATCTACATCAACTCCAATTCAAGTGAGTCAAGTTGTTGGGCTGTGGGGGTCGAGATACGCAGACGAGGAGCTCAAAGCCAAGCACACGCCTGCCGTCCCCATAGCCAATATTACAGACAACCCCTCGACTGGTCAATTTAGCGAGTCGACTCATACGGCTGCCCCGACTTTTGATGATTCTGATAGAATTATTCAATCGGACTCTCGAACCTTTCATCACGCCCGCAAAGGGAAATCGTCCTCGGTCTTGGACACTTCATCCCCAGTACCCGTCACTGGAAACATATTTGGGCATCTCGCCGCTAAACCCTCCGAGTCTGACACCAGTAGCGAGTCGGACGACTCAGAGAGTGTTGTCTCTAGCAAAGTAGCTGTTCCCCGAGACAGCTCGCTGAATGCTGAGGATCCAGATGACCGCAGCTCGGCCGAGTATAAGGGAGACTCTTTTCAAAATGAAGAAAACTCGGATTTCCTTCAAAATATTGTTGAGGGGGAGGCCAAATGTGATGGAGATTTTGCAGAGTCTACAGCCAAAAATACCCACGCGAGTCAAACTAAAATTGAGGGACTATCTTTCTCATCCACCATTGAGTCACCAGCGACTGGTAGTACATTTGGGCAACCATCTTCGAACATCCCAAGCTCACCTGTACAACCACTTCAGAAGAGTTATAATTTTGCCACTTCAAGTGTCTTTGAACAGCCGTCGTCCAACATGCCAACCGGACCTCCAACTGCGCAGACCAGCAATTCCATTTCGTCCCCTCCTGCCACTCTCAATACGGTTGTGCAATCCCCTCTTAAGACTTTCCTTGAGCATCGGAGTACTTCAAGCGCCTCATGTGGAAAATCCTCGACTATTGCCAACCCTTCCTCCAGGCCGGCAGTAAATATTGTTGACCAACCAGCGATTATCTCCCTTTCTGATCCACAGTCACGAACCTTACCCGAACCCGTAAGGCCTCAGGATGATGGCAAGGGATATCAAAACGATGATGCCGATTCTCATGATGATATTCCCACAGTAGCCAGTTTATCGAGATCAGAGCCAACATCCAGCCCCACTGGTCTACAAAAGCAGGCGAAAAACTCTAGAAGAAGAGCTCTAATTAGGGATGCCCAATCTAAAATGACTGAGGAACAGCGTACAGAGCTTCCCCATTATCCAGGCTCTCGCCAAAGACGTCGGAACCGAAATAAGAACCTGCACAAGGAGACTGCAGAACTTACATCAATTGCTTCCGGTGTAGACCTTCTCGCAGATCAAAATACATCTCACTCATCAGATGACTCATCCAACACCCACGAAGAACAGCCTATGAGCAAGTCTGGTCTCACTACCCCTGAAGCAGACCCTTCTGAGGATCTCACAGAGGCTGGCAGGGAGGGCCTTATGACTGCTCCACTTGGACTGGAATACCTTGACAGTGCCAAATCGACGGATGATGCTATCTCTAGATCTTTCAGTCTAAGCTCTCAAGACCTTAAAGAAATGGTTCACAAGGCGGTTGAAAGTTGCAACAATGACTTGAAAAAGCAATTGGAGATGCTGAAGGCTGGCCAAACCGAGTTGACCACCAAGAACGAGAGATTGGAGAGCCAACAGGGTTCCATCCAGACACAACTAAACCAAGTAGAAAGCGATAATGAGTCACTACATGGCGAAGTCAGGGCCCTCACTCAACAACTGGAAGAGACTGAGAAAGCCAGAGTTGAATTGGCTGTGGTGAACCTTAACTTGAAAAAGGAATTGGAGGCTTTGAAGGCTTGCCAAACTAAGCTGAGTACCAAAAACGTGAGATTGGAGAGCCAACAGGGTTCCATGCAGGCGCAGCTAAACAATCTCGAAGTTGATAATGAGTCACTACGTGGCGAAGTTAGGGCCCTTACTCAACAACTAGAAGATACTGAGAAAGCCAGAGCTGAATTGGCTGTGGTAAACCTTGACTTGGAAGGAGAGGCGATGAGTTTGAAGCAAAAGCTCATCACGGTCAACCGTGAATGGGAAACGAAGCTTCTCAATCTTACTACCAAGCACGATGAAGATTTGAAAAAGCTTACACTGAAGCACACGGAAGACGAAACCGCGAAAGACGCTCAACAGACCGATAGAAAACACCCGGCTACTGTATTATCGATTCTTGGACTCGCAATTATCATGTCCGCGCTTCTTGCGTACATGTTTCTCATGCGACTCATTTCTTTCTCCGTACCGACGAGCCAGGTTTCTCTTCCTTCCGTCAACGCACTGTACAGACTTGAAGCCGTCGTTTCTCCATTCTGCTATGGAGATTTCAGCATTGGACCAGATGTCATCGTCGATATTTCACCATCACCCTCTTCTGTCAGTGCACTGTCCAGACTGCAAGGGGTGGTTTCCCCACTCTGCTATGGAAACTTCAGCATTGCACCAGATATGGTTTTCGAAGCCATACCTACCAAATGTGGAATCAACCTTGTTTGTTGGATTTTGAGGGGGTTGAACTGGGCTTTGTTCTCTCGATAGCGGTGCATTTGCACAAAATTTGTTTCTCTTTTGTTTTCTTCTCTTTTTCCTCCGTGGGTTGGAGCTATTGTTTTCATGTTTTTTACTGAGGAGGTTTTCTTTTTTTTTTCTTCTTCTTCTTTTTTAAGCACACACATGTATTTATTTGGAGAACTAGGAATACGCGCAGAGAGTGCATCTGGTAGGGACCAATGCACGGTCAGCACGGGAGGAGTTGCCAACAGAAAGTGGCCAGGAGTAAACGCAGAAATGCGTGGAAACAGTCGTCAATTTCATCAGGCAACTAGGAACGTGCAGACAATCTTGAGCGGAAACAGTCATCAATATCTTTAGGGAACTGGGAATAAACGCAGGTTTGCGTGGAAACGGTTCCCAAAGGTTGAGGAATACATGGAGTGGGTTGGCTATATAGTTTTGTATGTTGTATCCAAAAGTTAGTTAGTTACAAAATTCTACTTTATTCTCAAAAAAAAACAATATTCAAAAAAATAAGAAGTAATTAATACTCTAAACTAGTAACTAATGTCTATAACCGAAGCTCTTTATTATAATTCGCTAGGAGAGGTAGGTTTATAAAATAGACTTTTATATAGTTAATAGACCGGGGCTAAAGGAGTAGGCGTTTTTATACTAAGGAAGTATTTAGCTTAAACCTTTACTTATATTAGTTTATTAGAAAGTTAGATTCTAAATTAAGTTAGTAATTCGCGTTAGGACTATATTTAGCTAGAATATCTATATATTCTATCTGATTTAAGTCTACTCTCGTGATCCGCGTTACCTCTATATAAAGGCTAATAAGAAGATAAATATAGGTCTAAGAGTGTTTCTACGTTAGGCTCCTTAATCTACGTTAACTACTACTACTATAACTAAGAAGAGTCTTAATTATTAAGAAACAAAGAACAAGCGAAATAAAGATAATAGTAATAGTAATTATAGATTATAGAAGCTTTTTCTTATTCTTATTATTAATAATGAAAATTAAGAACATTCGGAAATTAGTTATTCTATAAAAAGTTAGCGATAAGCTAAACAAGTACGTTAGAACAGAGCGCTATATAATCTAGATTAGATGGAAATTAGATGTAGAGACCTAATACTAGCTAATCCGAGCAAACACCCTCTAAGTGCGGCTGTAACCGCTTATATAACTGAATTCCGCAAAAGAACCTTGTTCTTTACCCTCTACCAGCTTTACTCACTCTACCGAAAAGAGCTACAACCACAACCACAACCCCGCATTTGTGATTGAGTTGGATAGGTATGCAAAAATAGGGGAAAATTGGGAAAGAAACAGATTTTAGGTCGATAAGTAAATGTTTACTTATGATAAACATTTTGTAAGTAGTTTTTTTCACTAGTTTTATACTATAAATAAAGTGATGACAACTCTGTTTACGTGAGCTAGTAGAAGACCGTAGGATATACTTGATAGATCATTAATTCATGGATAATACGAGTACTCTAGCACCTTCTTTTTACCCTAACAATTAATTTATGCCAGAATAGGTGTACGTCTAGACAAAGTTGGTCAAGCCCCTGTTAAGCTCGTGTATAGAGATCGTAGTATATAACAGAAACTCGCAACACTCCAAGACAATTAAGTACTAAGGCTGCAAACGATTTGAACACCGGAGTTAATTTGACTTCATTATTGAAGAATGACAGAAGGGCAAAATCTGAGCGGACGGGTCTGTAGCAACCTAATTCTGCAACCTCAGCATTCCGAAGACCCTTGTTCCCTTATCTCACGTCATATTTAGAAGGATCTTATGAGTTTTGATCTTCAGATGAAAGTGAGTCTCACAAAATGTTCAACGAAAAGTTCCATCGACCGGAACACTGGGGGGTAGGCCTCCCATACAACACTCCCCCGCGGTTGAGTTCAATTAAATCTCCGCTGCGGGACATACAACGATTTGAAGCCCCGGCTACGATTTTTTGAATTCAAACCCCCCCTCGCAAGCCTTTCCTCAGTTGCAGCCTTTTCAGTTTAACCTCCATCTTGACCCACCACAAACTCTTCCAATAAATATTTTTCTCCGTTGAAAGGGGTGATATTAAGTTCGACGGAGGTGAAGGGCCCGAAGCAAAGTACGGCAATAGCCTCGATTCGGGGGCTTGGTGTCGCATGTGGCCTGGATACACATGGCCTGATTGCACCTGGCTCAAACGCGCTTTTAGAAGGAGTAGCACTTGTATCACTACAAACCAAGGAGTCAAAACTGTAGAGATTTACAGCCATGTATGAGGCTTTCAAAGTGAAACGGTATTTGGAGTGTGGTTTAGATTATTGTGTTAGTGAAAATAGTGGAGGTGGGGGGGAAGAGAAAAAGAGAACTTACAAATTAAGAAGAAGAAATCGTAATGCCTTTGGAGTTTCATGAAATGGTAAGGCAAGTGAAGGGGACGGGACTGGTAGTAATCAATAAGATCTCTTCTACTATTGACTTTTCGTAGGTGACATTCTTTCGGTTGAAAAGTGTACAATGAAAGCCAATTTACGCTTCTTACAATCTCCAATACGCTCTCAACAGTACAAATGAAGCTTAAACACTAAACAAGTAACGACATGAGCTTAAAGAGATTCAGGATCAGATCCCCCTAAACTCAATAGCCAGGCTCGTCGGTTCTCGTATTTTTCTCCCTTGTCGAATATCTTATGGAAAGCCAAACAAAATTGAAGTCTGAACCACGCACATTCTATAGGACGACTGCTTTCTGGAATTGTCATATCACGCTTGAATTCAAAGATATCCCATGCGATTGTCCAATCAACGTGCTTCGACAACTCTTGTGCCCACTCCTTTGCCTCCTCCAGAAAATACCAATCCGAAGTCGGCTCTAAATTATACCAGTGACTTTGTGGGTACCAACGACACCCAAGGGTCTCATGAGGAAGGTCGATAATTGTTCGGGCACCGATTCTGGGATTGATGATAGCGCTATGTTTCTCCTTGTGATACCAGAGGTGATAAGGGCACAATGGAAAGGCGTTTGGAATATTGAGGACAAGGTCGATACTCTCGAGCTCCCTAACAGTTTCCAGACCACACGCCCGGCGTTCATTTTTGTAGGTATTGATAGCTGCACCCTGCTTCGCAGCTTCTCTGAACGCCCATCGAGCGTGATGAAAGCTCCAATCTCTGCGTTCCTGCCAGTCCCTTGGACCCATCATTGTCAAGGCAACTTTGTTCATTCGATCTTTTTTTCTTTGAAACTCCCGTCCTGGAGCTAGTTGCAGAATTAGAACTTGTTGTACTCAGCGAGATTAAAGAATAATACGGATGAACTTACGAATCATGGGTAACAAGGGAGCAGATGTCAACAAAGACTCGGGAGGGATTATTTTGAAATGAAATGTATTATTTTTGTAGAATACATCTCTCGCATCAATAAACAACCTCTTGCACGTTAATGAAATGTTGATGAGATCCGAGAACGTGCTATCTCTGGACCAATTTCCCAAGCTGACATTTCGCGGATTGGCTTTTTCGTGGTCAATTCGTTTTCGGTCGGTGAGAAGGAATTTGAGGATGCGGAGGCGGACTTCGGTGGGAATTGTCATCAAAAATGGCTGTTCGTCCAAAGGCGTATGATAAAACTGGAAAATGCGCATTCCGAGATTTTCAAAGACGAGCCGACGACGAAAAGCTACGAAGCAATAAGTTACAGAACTTCGATCTTGGGATACAACTTACGTTGGACTGGTCTGCGGTTTGGTTTTTTGTTGATGGGAACTGGGCCCCTGCGCACGGTTTCCATTTTCATACAGAGTTGTGTTGTTGGATGAACCTTGACTGGGATTTAGATAAATGTGGGTGCTGGTGGTGTGGTTTGGCGAGTAAACATACTCGATTTCACCTCTACCTTGCAATAGGCAAAGGAAAAGAGACGACGTTTGAATACTGGAAATGGTAGTCGCACCTCTGTGCTCGTTGAATCGAGTTACACTGGTCACGATACGTGAATAAGAATGGCCAGTGAGCTTTTACAATTTCTCCCGCATTTATGTTTACCCGAGGCGGCATTTCTAACTCAACCCTCTCAGCGGCATGACTTGCCAAGTTCCACCAAAGCGACATACAATAGGGTTTTATACTTCTAGTCGATAGAACCACAGAGCAAGTTATACGCAGCTAGCTGTCATGTCCGTCATTCAAGACACTATAATGCAGGCGTATTCGCCCATCTCGCGATCACTGCTACAACTGCAAGTCGTGGAATTTATAGGTAAGTTTCAAGCCTTCGTACTTTAGAGTCATTGCTGACTTTACCGTAAGTTTAGAGCCCGACACAATACCCGTCTTCCAAACACAAGTTTTAGAACACTACGTCTACCTACCTAAGCTACCTCAAACCCTTATCTCTCCAGGCCGCGTCTTTACTCAATTTCTCCCTCGAATGCCGTTACCTGACCTCGGAATACCCTCTCGTGAGCTTCTTTCCAACAAAGCCGCGTAGGGGAAATTGCTCAGAGAGTCGTTTCATGGACCCAATACTTTCGGATATCGCTCTGGTGTGCTGTGAAGGCAAAGTTCTGCGGGACGGACAGGGGAGAAAAATTGATCAGGTAATTTGGAGGCAGTCTAGGACCTTACATCTTCTTTTGGATGCCATTTCGTAATTTTTGTTCCATTTGGCAGACACTGCCCACACTCTAGTAGCACGGTTTATAATGCAGTGATTATTGAAATCCAATCAGTACCTTTGATCTGGGAATTTATTATGTCCAAACCGGTAGAGAGGTTCAATCTCTTACTTGTGAGATTGATGCGTTTGTTGGCAGCATTTTCATACAAAGTAATTACAGTTTACAAAACTCTTTATGGTTCTTAATTGAGCAAGTCACTTCATAAGGTTTTGTTCAACGTGTTATTGAGATTTGAGGTGGAATTGGCTTTGACAGTATCTCAAATCTAGAGGATGGACATCTCCCCTCCTCTTGAGATCCAGAAGCAAAAGATACGACCAAGGAGGGAAAACCTTTATACAAGAAAATGGCATTTATGGATCTCCATTCCACCCCCCATCCCCGCTAGAGCAGAAGGTAAAATCCTGTCACTATAACAAAAGCCCCCCTTGCCCAACGAATAGAGCTATTCTTCCACTCCCATGCCCACCTACAACAATTATAACTCACCAAGAATGGTGCTGAGGCGAAAATCTTCTCCAAATGGTGCTGGCGTCTCGGCGAGGTGAAAGATCCACGCAATCCAACTCAAAGCGCACTTCCCACGAACCCCGCCATTCTCAACTCGATGGTTGGCGATGATAATAGCCATCTCATGGGCGTCGAAAGAAGTGCGAGTCTTGAACTCGTAGTCGGAGTCACTAAACTGCTTGTCCATAAGATGGCAGATGTAGAAGCGGAAGCCCAGTGTATACTCGTGGTCCCATTCACAGAGGTTTTTGAAGAAGAGGGCCCATTTATCTTCTTCGGCCATGAACCGACCTAAGCTGTAGAGGGCGAGGACCTTCTCCAAAGCGGTACGGATTCCTTGCTCGAGTTGTTGGATCTCATCCTCGTCGAGGGTGTTGTAGTTGTACCAATAACGCTTGTACGCAATGTGTGGTGGGGGAACGCCGTCGTCATCCTCCTCCTCTACTATCTCCATGTGGTCCATTTGCTCCTTGAGCTCTCCAACTCCATCCACGCTCATTGCAGACAATCTTCGGGTTATATCAGACATCGTGCCTGCTTTCAACAGTTGTTAGCTAGGTTCAAGAACTCGAAGAAACATCGTAATTGTTGTGGTGCGATTGCAGAGTATATACTCACCTGCAAGAGAAGGTAGGGGGGCAAATGGAGGGGACCGAAGCTGTGTGAATGGGCGAGGGAAGCAAAGAAGGGCGATGATAGGGAACCTGAGGGTAATGGAAAATTATATTGTAATGTGCGACAAGAGCAAGAAACAGCACAGTACAACCAGAGGAGTGAGACCTGTTCGCGCTGAGTAAATCACAAGTTTAATGCGTAGCAAAGTGAAGGTAGAAAGGTTGAAGTCCCTTTTGAGGAGCGATTGCGCTATGGTGAAAAGTGCAGAATTGAGTGACTGATAGTACTGGTCGCTTTAAGATTTTTGTTTTCCACCTCACTAACGCTACCTGATGGGACCAAGCAGGTCATGCAGGGCTTTGCGCATTGATGCAAAAGGTTCTGCTAGCAATGGACTACGAAAGGATTGAAGTACTGAAAAGAGTCACTGGTCTTCACATCAAAGAACATTGATGTTTAGAATTGTACTATTCATCAGCACAAATATAGTTCTAACTTCTGATTCAATAGTAAAATCAGTTAAGTTGCACCACATAAAACCATGACTGTAAACAGAATATCTCCCTCTCCAGCTGTGAATGTCCTACCAACCCCACAATCGTGATTTCTCACTATGTCAGTACACAAGAAAATTAACTTGCACAAAGATCACAAATAATAAGTGGTAAAAGGATGCGCCATAAGAAACCATTTCCCAAAACATGTCAAAACCATTGAGTGTTACCGAGCCCCTGAATTAACCGATCATGTGATCACTTGATTTTTTTGATCACCCCGCCTCTTCTAACAACAGAAAGTCTTTTTTCATCAACTTTAGAACACTCTAGGTGGGTAAAGAAAACTCTGACTTGTATGGGTTATGCTGCGTAAAAAATTTATTCTGAACAAGGTTTATTTTATTAAGATATCGGACAGACTTTGGAAAAGTAATATTGCTATGTTAGTTTTCGTACTATCAAAAGGTATACTATATAAGACATGAGTCTAAACAGAATCCATTTCATTAAGATAATCCACAAGAGTCTACTAAATGAGATATTCAAAGAGAATCTATCGCACTTTAGAGATGTAGTGTACAAGATACATATCTAAATGGAGTTTGTTTTGCGTAGATAATCGAGAACATCAAGAATACCCGATCTAAGAAAATATACTTAGGACCCGTTAAAGTGTTCAGCTATATAGTTTTAATCTAAATAACAGTTGTTGAAGGTAGATAAGCTGAACACTCTCACATAATTAGATTTGAAGCAAGAATCTCACATGGTATTGCTTAACAGGTGAGATGTTTTCATAGATTGAGAAGCTCGAACTTACATCATTTTATTATGATTCAAGAGAATTGACGTGTTTATATTGTGGTCCAATACGATTTTCTAAGCCCTACTGGCCAACTTCATAGTTCATAAGTATCCTAATGTTCTATACTATTTCCCACTGAATGCTTTGGTAAACCAATATAATCCGTACAAGAAAATAGTGTCTTGAAACATAATGGTTCGCAATCTCCCACCCGTTCTACACTAGATATATCGCATGAACTACTTTCCGGAATGAACATCCGTGTATCAAGTCAATATCTGGAACTATACAATACGGCATCACTGTTATGGCACAATCATGGCCTCCATTGCAGCGTGCATAGCGAAATTACACATTCAGAATCACGTCGATAGGAAGGGTTTTATTTCTTGACAAGACTTTTGAAATGCTCGATCATCGCCTTTGATGGCTCCGTGTGACTTTCCCTTTTTATATTGAAGACATTGGCGTGGGAGGCAAATCGATTGGTGACGGAGTATCTTTTGCCTCAAGGGGTGTGGATCCAGAGCACTTGCTTGGTCTTGACGCCTGTCAATCTGTCGGATCCCATCTACCTTACCACAGCCATCCACCCTTATAATGTCAGTATGTTGGACCCCGCAATGAGATTTAATGCGAGGCGCCTTTAGAGAGTGGAACCGAAAGCAGCAAGGTGTGCCTGCGAGAGATGCAAGCTTTCAGATCGATATTCTTCTCTTCATCTTTTCCAGATGGGCTCACCGTCTTCGTCGAAATTTGCCCATTCAAAATACTCGCACCCGTTTCTTCCCGGAGCGTTGCCAGCGTAGCACATCCAGAAATAGTTGCCCCAATTTTCTTTCTTCCTCTGCACAACTCGCAAGACAACCGGGACATCGCATTTGCACCTCGGAGTGAGCTTTGGATGTAAGGAAGCCTTGTAGTCTCGATATGTGACATTTATCCGCTTGTTCCCAGATATCGGATGCGGGTCGATTGCGTTCGCAGGGGAAATGCTATGTTTCCACTCCTCTTGCATTTCCGCGTGCATAACAAGTAGACTGTTGTGGGGTAGATGTATGGCAATCTGGCCTTCGGCATCCAAGTCTTCTTTTGGTTTCTCCTTCTTCTCTGAAGTGGAAGAATCGTCTTGTGGTATAACGCGACGAACCCGGAATTCCCTCGCCACTCCCAAAGAAACGGAACCAATGACAGGCCGTGGGCCAAGATATGTGAACTGGTCGCTGTGGTATCCGACACTTTCTGCTCCTCCGCTGTAACAATTGACGACGGCTGCGTTTGGCTTCCAATGATTGGGAGA
This sequence comes from Hymenoscyphus scutula, assembly GCA_001399465.1. Taxonomy (NCBI): domain Eukaryota; kingdom Fungi; phylum Ascomycota; class Leotiomycetes; order Helotiales; family Helotiaceae; genus Hymenoscyphus; species Hymenoscyphus scutula. The sequence goes on from LKTO01000165.1 coordinate 74,925, forward strand.
TTGGTATTTGAGTTTTTGGGAGTTTGGGTAGGAATTCGCGATTCGGGTTTTGATTTCGGAATTCACAGCTGCTTCAACCTTTGACGACACCTTTTGCATCACTGGCGTAAGTGGTCTTACATCCTGGAAAAGTTAGATATGAGAATATTCGGCGGTCGTGACTGACGAAACATACCGTCAGGAGCCCCCCATTATAGATGTATTCGGTCTTTTGCTGCCGCAGCTTTTCCATTCCTTCCACGTAAAAGCAGGACGTGTGGGGACTCTGAACCACATTTTCAAACAGTTTGAAAGTCTGTCGTTCAAAGGTCAAGGCTTCTGCCAGCAACTCCTCCAGCAAATCGTCAGCGTCTTGTGGGGGGAGAAAATTGTGGATAATTGTGCATGGTGTGTGTTGAGCTACATCGTCTGGTGAGTAAAGATGTAGGGTTTTGCCTCTCTTGGATAGCAACTTCTTTGCAGGGGGTTCGGTGTTGTCTTTGGGTTTGACAAAACCCGAGAGGGAACTCTGATAACCCGTAACAGCAGATTTCTTTTTTGGTAGCGAGGTAGGGGAGGCCAATGAAGCGGATGCTCCTTCTACAGAGCCATCGTGATCAAGTAGGAAGTCTAGAAGTAGCTGCTGGTCTAGGGAAGGATGTAGAGAGGAGAGGAGGGCAAGCTTGAAATCTGTTGATTCGTCGTCCGGGGCGCTGAGGGATCGGATTTCCTCAGTCGTTGACTTCGTGTTCTTGCTTTCGAGGGGAGAGCGTTTCCTTTTCTGCCTTGATACAAACGTATCCATCGTGTGTGCTAATCCGGCCCTTCACGTATCCGTCGTTTCTGTAGTCGTGTTGCTGAGGCTGCTCGCTTCATCGTCTTGGTGGAAGATAGTTAGGTGGTTTGAGTTGGTAATTCTGTGAGTGTTAGATCAGGCGAGTACGGACGTCGTCTCCAGGCAAAAGAGCCTCAATCTCAACACCACAAAAGCAGCCTTAGAAATCCAGATCAACTTAGGGCTGGAAACATTGCACCTCGGAAGAACTAGGCTCGAGTGGGGGAAGTACAGGCTATTCCTGTGAGTTCCGGGAAGGTGAGACACGCCGCTGCCCTTGGAGCACACCTTCTAAACCAATCATCTGCCCCTGTTTACGAGAAACGATGACCCACGATCGGTTCCAATTTGTCCGTCCCGTGGGTTGCCGCGGCTGAGTACAAGTGTCTCCCAAAACCACCAACAACCGTCCTGACTGGACATCTACATCGTTTTGCGCTGATTTGCGCACACTCATTTTGCATCGTCTGGCCTCTTGGTATGTATCTCCATCTCCATCTCTCTATAATCTTAGCATCTGGCATGTTTTGCGGAACATTTGCATCCCACTCTCCTGCGTTGCTTTCAACCCCTCCAAAACGACTCCAAAACGACCCCGCTAACTCTCAACTCTCAACACCAGGCTTGCTTTGCTCTTGCTCTTGCTTTTGCTTCTGCTTCTGCTTCTGCAACCGATCTCCTTTTCCTTCTACCCACACAAACTTTCCCTTTCCCTCCCTTAACATGTTCGAGTTTCGAACACCAGGTTACTGCGGCTATGCCGTCAGATACTCGTCCTTCTCAGACACCCGCATCGCTGTTGGCGCTTCCCAGAACTATGGGCTCGTCGGAAACGGACGCTTGTACATCCTGCAATTGACCGCTCGAGGAATTGTCCCGGAGCAATGGTACATGGCTTCTTCTAGTCCGCATATGTGAAGGACAGTCACCGTACTAACATCTCTGCGTAGTTTCGACACCAACGATTCCGTCTACGACATCGCGTGGTCCGAACTCAATGGAAATCAGATTGTCACGGCCGGTGGAGATGGTACAGTCAAGCTATTTGATATTTCAGTCGATGAGCACCCTATCGCCCAATGGAAGGACCACCGCCGAGAAGTCTATTCTGTCAATTGGAATCTCGTCTCGAAGGATACCTTCATATCCGGCTCATGGGATGGAAGCATCAAACTTGTAAGCTCTTGTAACATCCCTCTTTGTATAAACAAATAGCTAAGACATCTGCCCAGTATTCGCCTGATCGCCCACAACCAATTCTGACCCTCCCGACCCATTCATGTACTTACAGCACTGAGTTTTCTCCTCACTCACCGTCTGTTATTTCCTCAGTTACCGCTGATTCGCATTTGAGAATCTTTGACCTTCGGGTTCCCGCTTCGGCGTCAAACCACCTAGTTTCTCTCATCCCGATTCACGGACCAGCGCCAACTATGGGCTCCCACAATCCCCTTCGACCCCGCCACCTTCCGTCAGAAGGATTAACTCATGACTGGAACAAGTACCGTGACACTGTTATCGCAACAGCCGGCACCGATTCCATCATTCGAACTTTCGACATTCGCAATCCAAAAGCTGGTCCGGTCGCTCTGTTGGAAGGCCACAAGTACGCTGTCCGCCGCCTTGCATGGAGTCCTCATCATAGCGACATGCTCCTCAGTGGCTCATATGACATGACTTGCAAGATCTGGTCCGACGGAAATGCCATGGCCAATTATGGTGGAATGGGAGCTCCTGCTGCTGGTCGTGAATTGGGTTCCATGGGTGCTCACACTGAGTTTGTAGCTGGAGTTGATTGGTGTATGTTTGGGGCCGTAGGATGGGTTGCGAGCACTGCCTGGGATCAACGTCTTCTCGTATGGGACGCGCGAGCCACCGTTGTTTGAAAAAAAGATGGACATCGTTTTTTTCTCTTCCGGCCATTTGGTAGGTGGATGGATATTCCGAACGCAGGATAGTAAGAAAGAAGAGAAGCATGGATACGGCGAACGCATTTGATGATTTGGGCAAGATACCAGGAGTTTGTGGAGTTTTTGCGGCGGATTCTGGTTCCCAAAACCACTGATTTCCAATTCTGATAATTCAAAACTGGGCAATTCGAGTTCTCCTGTACATTAGTTCTTGAATACAAGGAGCTGTTCCTGCTGTTGTTAGTCTTTCGCATTTATTTCGTGCTTCATTTCTTCGTGTTTTTGTGATCGTAGGGATGAGTTTGCGGGGTTATGATAAGGTTATAAACATAATCACATGTGAACACGCTGGTGATGATCAACTCTATTCTTTCAACACTTATGTACACCCTCAATCATCGTCTTCCTCCTCATCCGCATCCTCATCAAAACTCAAAGACTTCCTGGTCCCATTCTTCAACGCATCGATAATACCCTCATAAGCAGGATGTTTCGTGAAATTCGCATAATATAACGTTGCGGAGCCTTCTCCGGCGAAGACACCGGGGACCCATGAGACCTGTTGGATTATCAGTATGAGGGAAGACATGAATTGTTGAAGGGAATGGGAATTGTTGGAAGGGTAGGGAATGGTTGAAAGGGTACGGGAATGGTTGGAAGTGTACGGGAATTGTTGGAGGGGTAAGGGGATTATTGCGAGAGCAGAAATACTCACAGGATCCCAGAAATCCCATACTGTGACACCGACACAAGCGTCTACTTGTACACATGCGCCTGTCATGTCGCGGAATGCACCGGATTGCTCGATCATCTTTTCGGGGGTTTCGGGTTCGAGGATTCGGACGTCGAGCCTGTGTTGGGATGGGAGGTTAGCAAAGTTTCAAGTGTGTCTTTTTTCATCTGCCAATTTGTTTTCATCCTCTCTCGTATCCTAAATCCCTCTCTATCCAAAACCCTCTACTCAAAACCAGAAAAGAAAGGAAGAAATGTGAGGACTAACTCCGTAACAGCAACATCCATCCCCAAGCTCTCATAACTCCTCATCACACTGATCATATCGTCCAAACTCGGTCTCGAGTAACTCTTCATATGCGCCTGCATTCCGATTCCATGGATAGGAACCCGTTGCTTCAGGAGGGGTTTGACGATCTTCTCGAGGACGGCGGTGACTTTTGGGGAGGGACGTTCGAGGTTGTAATCATTGTAGTAGAGTTTTGCGTGAGGATCTGCTGCGTGAGCGGCGCGGAAGGCTATTGCGACTGTCGGGGTGTTAATTTAATGATCACAAGTGCGAAGAGAAACCAGAGAGAGGGTAGATTAGAGGGAAAGGAGACGAACAATATTCAGGACCAAGAACCTGGTAGAAAGTTGAGTTTCTGAATGTTCCGTCTTCGTTGAGTCCTTCGTTCACGACGTCCCAGGCGTAGCATTGGCCTTTCCAGTGTTTGACTTGGTTGGTGACGTGGTTGATGATTACTTGTGTCAGGGTTTTCTTGGTCCAAACTGTGTTCTCGACTGTGAGGTATGAATTAGCACACGCACCGAAGCCACGAGATTTAAAGTGTAAGGAAACGGAGGGAGGGGCAGGGAAAACGTACCCCAAGGAGCAAGTTGGGAATGCCAGACTAGAGTGTGACATCTCAATAACTGCTTGTTCTTCTTTGCGTAGCGGGATACAACTTCTCCGTAACTGTAGTTGAAGACATTTTGTTCGGGTTCGACTGCAAACCACTGTTCTCTGCGTTAGCCCTCCCACCCCTTCCAACTACCTAGGTACTCAAATTAAAGACGGAGAAGTAGGAGAGGGAATAAATACCTTCATCCCATTCGCAGGAGTAATTTGTCCAAACTCCTTCTTGTCACTTAAGATCTTCGCATAAGTCACATCCAAAGCCTTGATATCAACAATATCACTCGCACTGCCAAAATATTTCAATCCCGCTTTTTTGGCATAGGTATTCAACTGAGCATTAACAACAGCTCCGGCTGCAAGAGCTGTAACTAGCGTGCTGGTGAAATGCATCTTGCGGGTTTTCCTAGCAACAATGAAGTTCTAGATGAATAAGAAGTGGAATTTCTAGAGGGAAGGGAAATGGGCATGCACATGTTTATAGATGGCAATGGGTAAATAGAAATCGGACCCGTAGAACCGAACTCAACAACAGCTCCAAGATAGAAAAATATCGTCATGGGTAGCTTGCTTAGTGTCTAATCTGGACCTGCATGAGAGAGTTCCAAGGACGGGGAGTGAGGGGATGTAGCGGGGTAGATTCACCTTGTTTTAATCTTCATCCTTGTCTTTGTTGTGTACCCAAAAAAATATTTTATAGTTGAGGCGAGGATGAAAAACAGTGACATAGTTATCTTTCTTCCTCAAAGATTTTCATCATGAGGATATAAAACATTCAAAACATCAACAATCGCAACTCAAAAAAAACCCCTAAGACACCACCCAAAAACAACCACACAACACCAGTACAAAAAAAAAGAAATTCAAACCCCAAAGAAAAATCCCACGGTAAACCCAACAAGCAAGCCCCCGTCGTCTGCCACATCCGGAATCTCCCCCCCATACGAACCGTCTGCAAGATCCACAACCATGCTCCCCCATCTATCCCAGAATGAGGGGTACACCCGCGTCTAGACAGACATCCCCATATTTTCATCCCCCAATGGATGGTGGAAAGAGGTTTCTAGACGACGTGCCTACCGGCTAATATCCCTGGTTGACCTGGCTAAAAGCACTAGCTTGCTTTTTTTCGGAGGGGAAGAACCTTGGACTACCGAGGCTCTGGGGAAATTATAATCGGGATTGGGTGTAGTGGTGATGGAGAAAGTGTTTTATGATCTTGGAAGTAAAAAGAGGAGGAGGAGGAGGAGTTGTGATGGAGACGGGGAATGAGGAATGAGCCTAAATACCATCTACAAGGGCTGGCAGAAAACTGGGGCTGGAATCGGATGGGTTCCGAGAACGTGACTTGCTGGGGGATAGTTTTACTATTTATGTTGGTTGAAGTGATGGGATTTCGAAAGGTGGGATTGGGAAAAGCATGTTAGTTTCTAAATGTTGACAATTTCGTTTGTGAAGGGAGCGAGATAGTCGTGTGCCATCGTTTTTGCGACTATTTCGTGTTTGTGAGAAGGGAAGGAAAATTTGGCTGTTAGCTGTAAGGCGAAACCGTGATGAAGAGATCCAGGAACCTTTAGCTGAGGGAAATTCGGGTTGATCATTGTTGCACGTTGAAAATAACACAAGTAGAATGCTAGAAGTTCCTTCTCTTAAGCGAGATCAGCCACTTCCACGCGCTGCATCTCCCTTGTTCGTAGATATCGGGCATTGTGTTTCAATCTTAAAAACACTTGAGGCTGGGCTCGTTCTGCTAAGTACTGGAGCTGATTTTGCTTACTGTGATAAGTTGGGTGGCTGCTGTCTTTCGCGACCCCCCCCAACCCTTACGAGGAGCCTTTCCATAACTTACAAATTGATAGAATGACTGAGCAGCATAAAGAATATTAGATATGAGCGGAGCGGAGTATTTTGTTCGTATGATGAGTCATGCTATCTCACTCGAAGGGTTCTACTGGACTATCACAAAAGCATCTTTGGTTAAATTTTCAAATGGGAAATTGATACAGTATAACATCAGGCATGATGATTTCCCTTGAGATCCCTACAGTACCTAGTTCTGTTACATGCATCTGTCTTCTCTCAATCTTTCAAGGGACGGTTCAAGGGCTTGAACATGTTAGAGGAAATCCTCAACAAAGCCTACAACTTACACCTGCCCTCAGTTATATTTCCTGCTAGGGGCTGATATAGAAATGTAACGGCGGAGAAGAATAACAAATATGAATAAAGTAACAGTAGAAAGAAGAAAAAACCACCTTGTAGATTGAGATGAATAGAAACACTGGCGAGCACCGATTTTCTCGTCGTGTAGTAGTCTCATAATTTTGAAATTAGTATACAGAAAATGAGAAAATGCTAAAAGTTAGCACCGGAAGAAATTTTTTATGCCAGCCTGGGATAACCCAAGCACCTTGGGGTGAATATGATATCGTTATATCATCCGACCGAACAAACCACCCATTTACAGCAAAATGAAGCAACATCCGCACGCATCCCAATAAACAGTACCGATGCCCATCCAGGAGACGATCAGCAAGAGCCAATACTAGGTACACAACTACGCAAGTGTTTCCATTGAAGGACCTCCCATTTCAATCGCCTCTTCTTGATTTGCCCTTCTGTAATCGGCCAGAACTTTCTCCACTTCCGCTTGAGGCAGGCTATGTCTTCTACCCATAAAGTTGTGCATCGTGTTCATGTAAACACTATCATCCGTCTCCGCACCACCTGTTTCACTGTCATCGGCGGTAACTTCTGGTCCCAGCTTTCTATCGTTCGATGAACCCGCCACAACAACTTCAATCTTTGGGAGAGTCCAGCCGGGTAGCTCCTTCTTGGCTTCCTTGAGGGAGTTCTCAACTCGAGTAAGCAGCCACGCAGTTCGTCGGCCCCATTTGTTCTCCGGGTGAGGAGTATAAAACACTTGACTTTCCGGGTCGAGCTTTTCCCCAAGCCGACTAGGACACGTAATTACGACAGTGAAAAGCTCGAGCCCCCCGAAGAATGACCAAACATTGGTGGGCATCATTACAAATATCTCAAGAGCAACACTCAAGTTTCGCACATGCTGCAGGTTGGTGAGATCTTCCACGATTCGTCTTCCTTGTGGCCCACTCAAAATTTCCTCATGAAGCTTGATCAGGAGATAGTTTAGGATAGTGTAGTTCTTTGTGTAGTAGCTTTCAGCAATGTAGAAACCGTCATAAAGGGTGTTAAAGAAAGCATAGGTATCTTTTCGCATGCCGCTACCCCTGCGTTGGATCGAAAACGGTCGGAAGACGTCCGCCGCAACCATTCGAGAAAGATGACAAGCGTGGAACAAACTCAGTGTTTGCCGGTCGATTTGGTAGTCAGAAGGGTGCTCACGAACCAAACGACGGGGTGCGGTGGTATTCGAAGAGCGCCATGCCGATTCGACGCGCGAGGCGACACCAAGGAGCCCGCGGTATCCCTCCTCCCACGTCCCATCGGGGCTAGAGACGAAGACATGCCTTTGGGGACACGAGGACCGAGCAGCAAGCGACCAAATCCGACGTTGAAGTTCAACGGGAAGCTTCTGAAACTTATGGAAAACGTAGGCGGGGACCATAAGTTGCCTTGCCGCGTCGATACCCTTGGTCTAGGAGGGTCAGCACATGCTCGAAGTTGGAAAAGAAATGGGTAATTTGTGTGATCAACTTACCACGATTTCCTTCGAGATCTGAGCTCCCAAGAGTAGCCCGTGGAGCTGCTCTGACTTGTGGAATTCATTTTCAAGGCGTTGCATAGCCAACCTAAACTCCTTTATTCGTTGTTGGCGGGGTACAACGAACTTTGCTTGACTGAGGAATATATTGACTTCATTTTCGTCGTCCCACCCAAGTTTGGGCAATCTTGACACCTCTTCTTCAACTTCTTCCCGAGCTTCCATCAAGTTCTGGGTAAGCCCATCGAGCTGTTCTTGTGCTGTCAACAAGGACTTGGACATCTTGATATGCGAAGCCATCTCGCATCAATCATCGATGTAAGGTTGAGGATGTTTTGAGAAGGGTCGGGTGTTGCCTCGCGTCGAGAAAGGCAGAGCTCTACGGGGACGGAAAATACGTCCGGATCTGAAAATGGCCTGGGAATTGATAATTATCCACAACAGCTTAATTGTAACTTTTACAACTCTGTTATATTATGAGTTAAAGATTAAGGATTCCTTCTACACTTTTTAGTTATTTTTTTTACACGTTTGGTTATAGCAATAGTAGTTTTCTACGCAGGTGGAAATCGGGACGTTTTTTCAGAATCGACTATTTAGGCCTTAAGTCGTCTAAAGTGATGCGGGGGATCTAATTGGACGAGGCAGTGGGGCTGTCTACGGCAAGTCTCGCTTAAATACTCTTGCCAACAGTGTAGCTATAACTCTGTGAGAGTGTATAGTAACTTTTCAACGTAACACTCTTTTTTAAATATATATAATTAGAATTAAATTTCGATAGACCACCTTTTAGTAGAATATTTTCCTTACTAAAACTTATATAGAGCTTATATTCTACTCTTAAATAGCGAACCAGAATTTAATTCTAGTATCTTTATATAGTATAAAAGGTATTTAAATCTTAAAAAGTATTATTATAAAACTAACTTAATTATTTAAGACTTTTTACTTAATAATTTTAAAACAAGTTTTTTTAAGGTTAAATAAGTATCTATTTAATACTTTATAAGTTAAGATAGTCTATAAGTTTTATTTAATAATTTAATTACTCTAGATATTACTAAAAATCTTATTTATTAAAGAAACTTACTAGATAAATAAAATTTATATTTAACTTTATTTAGTTTACTTAGTTATATTAGATATTATTATTATATAGTATAGATAAGACATATAGTATACTCTAAAGCTATTTTAAATTAAATCCTTACTTTATTTATAAATTAGATACCTTTATTCGATGAATATAAATACTTTATAAACTACTATATAATTTATCTTAGTAATTGAACTTAAAAACTTACTACTAGATTAGTAATCGACATCTAGAAGCACCTTCTATAGAACTTTCTATAGATAGTATCTGTCAAGGGTTATACTCGTAGAGTAAGTCTTAGAGTGCTCCAGCGACGCATTCACATGACCTCGCTTGTCAACGTATAGACGCGACAGAACCTTCGAGAGTACTCTTGGCAGAACCCTCTAGAATGTATAGACTGGGTATATAAGCTAGCAAGGACTCGACATTGGAAAGGACAATCGATCCTTCTTATATATAGACACCTCTGTAGTTTAATTCATAGCATTTGCTATAAGTCCTAATAGTATCCCTCTAGAATCATCTAGAGAGGGTCTAAAATAGAAGGGATACTTCTAGAAGAATTAAGAGTAGAAACTATTATCTAGAGTACTTAATATAATTAGTGAATTTACCTATTAATTCTCGTCTAAAAAGAAGCTTTTTAAGAGTTTTTAGTGAATTAACCTTAGGTTAAACCTACCTAAAGACTCTTTTTATTTATCTTTACTTTTTAGCTTAGACACTTTATCTAATTAAGTACCGCTATATAGTAGAGTTACGCTTTTATATATATTTTCTTTAAAGTCTAAGGAATCTTAAGAATAAGATAATTTATAGTAGTAGAATTAGTAGAATTTAGTTTCACTAGAGTCTTAGTATAGAAAAGGTAGTAGTTAGTATACACGTGACTAAGTTAGCGCTCGGATCATTGTTTTTACGTCTCGAAATCACGTGAGATATATATTTATAGATATCTAATATAGTTTATTAGCGAGTTGATTATATCACCGAGTTAATTACTAAAAATATATATAAAAAACGTCTATATAACTCTAGTAAAAATCTGTAATTCTTAATAAAAATTAATAAAATTAAAAACTTTACTTTATTATATTATATATAAGTAATAGTAGAAATCTCAGATACTAACTAATTATAACTACTAAGTTATTAAAGAATTTTTTTTATTTTAATAAATATAGAGGTAATTTTAAGCGAATCGTTAGTTATAACTAGTAAGTGTCCTAAAATTTTAAAATTACTTATTTATATAGTAATAAAGTAAATTTTTTAATTTTATTAATTTTAATTAAGAATTATAAATTTTTACTAGAGTTGTATAGACGTTTTTTATATGTATTTTTAGTGATCGACTCGGTGATATAATCGACTCGGTGATATAATTAACTCGCTAATAAACTACGTTATATATAAGTATATATAGAATATAAGTAGAGTTTTTAGTATATACGACCTAATAACTATAGTTTCTATTAACGACTATAGTGTTATACCTTAAGAAGTAGTAGTGAAAATATAGTATATAGTATATAACTTTAAATAGTAATCGGTATCTGGAATTCTATAGAAGATCTAGTAGTATATAAAGGATGTTTCTATCCATTTATAAAATTACTTAGATTTTATCTAGGATGGAGCCACCTTCTATAGCTATATCAATAGATATCTATAAATATAAATCTCACGTGATTTCGAGACGTAAAAACAAAGATCCGTGCTCTGCTTATTTAACTTCTTTTCTCGCCTAATTGTCGTCAGCCTCGCTCTATTCTGATATCTGCAACTTGAAGCTCTTTATGAACTAGATGGAGTTTTAGTAACTATTTCCCTAAACTAGATTCGTAAATGCATAGCTGGATTGGCAATCTTCATTTAGTACTACGTTGTTTTACCCTCTAATTAATCAAAAACGACCGTTTTTCCCTCTAAATCGAAATTAGCGAAAATAGCTGATCAAACTACTACCTACGCTAGTTCCTACTTACCTTTCAGTATAGTCTACTCCCTTCGCTTACAGCTTATGTTTTAATCGCTTAAATCTAAAATTCAAGTGTCAGGGCGTGTAGCAAATACTCGTGAATTGAACTACAGAGGCAGACTTTGTACAAGGGCGAACAACTGCTGTTCCAAAGCAGGGTTCTAACGCTCTCTATATACAACAGAACTGGCTACGTGTCCTCTTTAAGTGACCCACAACCCCACCATTGCCACCGCCACTACTACTACCACTACTCGTCATCATTGCCACCACTGCCACTACTGCTCGTCGCTGGGCAACCAAGACTACTCCACGGGTACAACCCCTCACATCAAGGCTCGATTCAAGCACTACTTCCGGACTTAATTCTACTCTCAATCCCTACTGTTCCCTCTAAGCGTTGAATAGTACTCTCTTAAGACTTCTAGAGATGTTCCTTAAACCTAATCTAGCTACTTAATAGTAACAGCTTTCTTTATCTTGTTACACTTATATCTCTTATTACTTTTATTATACAAGCTCTTTCAATAGTATACAACGAAACCTAGCTTTTAACGCCGGGCGCGATCATATTTCTCGACCTGCTCCTTATACTTTTAGTATATTAGTGATGTTAGTGGTAGTAGTAGAAGTAGTAGTAGTATAGTAGATATAGATAGAATTAGAATTACAAAAGTCAAAGGTTAGATTTACTTAAAAAAAGGTGTACATATACATTAATAGAGTGAACATTGACTGACTGTTTTACCCATGTTTTGGAAGGAATACCCTCTAAACATGACATAGAGGGTAAAACGGTCGTTTTACAATTAATAAGAGGGCAAAACGGGATTACTTAGAGGGTAAAACAGTTATTTACCGTTAAATAAATATTAGCCCTCATCCTCTTGCTATGTAATGTTAAAGTAGTTCTGGAAAGTGGTGTTACACTTCACTATTCAAAATGGGTATTCGTGGTATCTTTTATTCAGAAAAACAGAGTGTGAGCTAGGAGGAATCAGGAGAACGTCATGATAACCCAAGTATCAAAGCTTGTAATTAGTCAAAAGAGCTAAAGAAGTGTAAACTGAACCAGGGAAAGAAATCACACGCAATTTGGAGGAGCATGAGAAGCACTTAGTACGGGAAATTGAATTGTGATTTGATTGTGACATGGACTTCTTCCTTGTCATTTCAGTGCCATTGCTCCTATTGCTCCCTAACACTATAACTATGATCTATTATGGAATTTCTTCTACAATGCAGAAAACGCCAATACCAATGCCAAGATCATTGCCATGTATGCACCCAGAATATTTGCCTGATGGCTTGCAGCATCTCCCTTGCTCATTGAATTGTTGGAGGCAGTTGTTAAATCAACCACCTTTAGGCACGTCAATTGTGCTTCAGGGTTCTTGATGAAACTGCTGTTCCCGTTACTAGGATATAAAAATGTAAGAATTGGGGTAATGTTGTAGAGATTTGTGAAGACTGCCTTGACAGTGGAGTCTCCCTGTCATGTCAATTAGCATCCAGAAAATGATGTTTGCTGAAGTGAACCATACCAAGTTTTGGACATCTTTAACAAGAGTCAAGTTTGAGTCTCTCGGATTGACTGGCCAGCAGTCGGAACTTGCGTTTTGGGCAGCTGAGATGGGAATGGGGGCATTTGATCCACTGAGTTCTGATGCTGGCTTTAGTTTCCATAGACGTGCAAGGGCTAATTAAAAGACTTACCTGTGACAGTAACATCCTGCCACTGAGACCGCATACTTACTCCTAAGCATGCTGGGTCGACGGTATTGTTGGTGAATGCAGCTTGAAGCTTGGAGCAGGCAGCAGAGATGCTCAAGCCAGTAACATCAACACCATTCGCACGTTGGATGATGGTATTAGTGCAATCTTGGCCAAGGGCATCTTGACATGTTCCAGTAGAAACATCATCTCGAGGGCCTGACTTGAAAGTGGCATTAATTTGGTTGAAGAAGATTGCGCAAGCACCAAGACCAGTGAGGTCGAAGTGTGGTGGGGTGCTAGATAGAAGCTCTTGCCGAAATATATTTGTCCATTACGATCCTGCTCATTCACACGCTCAGTCCAAGTCAGTCTGGGAAACCGCTGGTTGTTTGTCGGTATTGTTGCAAGACCGACAGCACCAAAGCACTTATCTGCTACAGTGCATTTGGCGAAGGTGCCATCTGGATTGAGAGGTGGGCAGTTGAAGTTGGCATAACTGAGAATTTCTTGGCCTTGAGCCAGGAGGAGCTGAAGTGCTAAAATGGCAAGGGCGATAAAGATTTTAAGGAAGGACCTATTGTCGTGAGTGCTTTGGTCGCTGTGTTGTAGAATATATGGGATTTGGGTCTGTGTTGGTGTTGTTCCGAGTTTCTTGTGGGTTGGAGTGTTGCTTTTTGGTGGAGTTGAGATCTGAACTTGGAAGTTTAATACAGACTGCTCCTCTTGCACCGCCTTGGTCTAACTTTTTTGACGTGAAAAGGTGGGCTGAGAGCAAAGTCTGCTGATAAGACGAGCAAGGTTAAACACAAATTGGCCTTCACCAGTCATTCTATGAGGATTTCCTACTATTCAATCATTCGAGAGACTAAGCACAGCCACGAAAGCACGCAAAGTTTCTACTTTATAGCTATTATTCGTGACGTCAGACAGATGTGCAACCCCTCCTGCTGAACGTAGTGACCATAGCACAAGCAAACCTGTCATACTTCCCTGCTGCGCCTCCCTGCCACGACAAAAAACTCGTGCTATTTAGCTACAATATAGAGGGCTGGTGGAAAAAACTCGCATGTGGTACCTTATCGACGAGAATTTCATCGATGGAAGACATGAGTAGCTTCTTGTGGCACCTCGTTTCCGGGATTTTCCAAATGATGAATGGCTTCTCGTGGTATCTCATTGATCTGGCTCTCCGCTGGTATGAACTCGCTTGTAAAACCTTATCCAGATTGAAATGTTATTCTAACTCTTCAATTATCATGTACTACCTTCCTAATGTCGCTTCAAAGCATACTTCTTTTCTCCTACCACTCTAAGTTGTATTATATATTGGTTACAATAAATAGTAAAGTCGCCGGTAAAGTCGCTAGCGAAGACCCTTTCAGTGATACACTACTGTATATGGTTCCCTGCCACACTGTGACAAAGCTCGCTTTGCCCAAAGATAAGAGTCTACTACGACCCCGCTGTCTAGGGATAAGCAAAAGTAATATTCTTTCTCACAATTTTCCTCCTCGGTCAGCAATTATCCTGCCCCGCTTTCTTTTGGATCGCATACTTTAGCTCCTAGCTTCAATCGGATTCTCTAAGCAACTTCCTTCTGTCAGCGCGAAATGACCTCCTAAACACCTCTGCACAATTACTAGTTGCGAAATCAGCTAACCCGTAATTCTTTTTATGCCCCCCTCAAACCCAATTCACTCACATACTGTCCACTTACATGTTCTCACTGCAGTCTCTCATCAACAAAAAGTTGCAACTAAAGATCGCTCAAACGTCACCCGCTTCACCCAACTCACCCTCTCTATTCCCCCAAGTTCCAAATGCAATTCAACAATCAAAATCCAAGCGATTTGATCATCTCCCGTCGCAATCCCTCTTTAATCAAACCCATTGGAATATCGCCCAACCTCACTTCCCGTCCGTCCTTCACTTGCAGTGGATAAACAATACAACAAATTTCCCATTAGCCCAAATTCACCTTCAATGTTCTCGTAAGTCGCCCTGTTTCGTCTTCGGACCTAGTTTAAAATATCGCCACCCCATCTCGACTTGGTTCTTCAGATACCAACTTTTCTACCCTTCACCTTCCCTAACTCTCAGTCGCTAAACCTCCACACAATCGATGAATACAAAACTCCTAACCTCTAGTTGATAATTATACCCAAGCCCCCCTACAGCAAATACACCAAGAGGAGCTCTGGCAGCTAGAAACAGACCTTCACGCGAAAATCTCCTATCCACGAGTCGAAAAAACAGCTCTAAGAAACGAGTTACAGTACTAGTCAACTTTAACCGACACTTTCCAAAGCCCCACCAAAACCAGCTGTTTTACTCTTTTTACGTTCATATACTCCTACTTCTACACTTTATCAATTTCGCTATAATTAAGGATTGTAATAAATAACCAGCTTATGTGTCTTCGAATTCAATGCTTACCCCTAGTAAGTAGTGTTACTTACAAAAACTCTATGCGCGCGGGGTGTTGTGTTTTTCGGGCTGTTTTCTGTTACCTTTTGGTATGAAACGTACACTTTCTCACTTTACTTAACTTTACTATATAATAGATTTCTACTAGTAGGTCTAGAAAGTAATGCAGGTAAGTACAATTACAGATAATCCTCAAGTTCTTCGATTCTCCAACAGACAATATATTTTAAGAGTATATATAATATAAATAATTCAAAGTGTTTTCCCGGGGTTTTAGTGTGAAAGTGGCATTTGTCGGTTATAGGTTGACCCTGACTGTAGATGACAAAGTAGGAGAGAGCAGGTCTTTACTTCTACAATCTGGTTGAGAATGATGAACTTCTTCACTATTTGAGATATACATTTCTATACAGATCAAAGTTAGGGATGCAACCCCGAGTCTCTAGATCAAAAGTCAAAAGTACATACTTAAAAGAAACTGAGGAAAAGTGAAAGGGAGCAGTCGGGCTTCTGCATAAGCTGGCGGAGGTCAATATATTTCTTGAGATATCTTGACTCGGTGGTTGTAAAACAACTACCAGAAAGAATAGATAAAGTTAAGGTAAAAGATAACCATAAAATACTTGTTAGTCGAACTTCGAAGGTTGTGATATAAAAACCGATCTTTCAAAAACCGAGAAGCGAGAAGCGAGGGGCGAGATGAGGTACCAGAAGCGACTGAGGTTTCGAAGTCATCAACACCTACTGAGGGCTGAAATAGTAAAGTAGTACCGGAGAAGAATAACGAATATGAATAAAGTAGAAGTGGAAAGAAGAAAAAGCCAGCTTATTGATTGAGAGGAATAGAATAACTAGCTATGTTTATACTTCTCCCCTAGTGTGTTTTAGTCTATAATCTGTAATTCTTCTTACCTCTGCTCAAATCAGACCTCTGATAAGAGAAAGAACACTTTAGGATCTCTTCTAAAACAAAAAGCAATTATAGGAATTGTTTCATTTAGGTAATAATTACCTTACTTACTAATACTACATACAAGGGGTATTGATTGTAACTGTAGGGATGTCGCCACAGTTGCTTAACTAATAGTCTGACAGTAAAATCACCTGTTGTTCAGGCTGCTTTAAGAGTTAGCTTTTCCTACTCTTGTTTTAATAGTATTACTTATAAATATTCCTACTCTAAAAACACTATATAATACTTCTAGAGATAATAGACTATATATATAGACATTATACTATAACGTAGGCTAGTCTATAGATAATATTCTTCTTTCTAATATAGGAATTATATACTAGTAAGTCTATTATACTCTTAATAATAGACCTACTCCTTAATACTCTACTAGTAGACACCTCCTCCTTAACACACCTTACTATAAGTACCTTATTAAATAAGTTACTTAATCCTCTTTTATATATAAGATTCCTTAGGTAGAGCTTCTATAATAGCTAGAATAGTAGATATAGTATAGAAGTATAGCTATTAGGAAAGTATTCTAGAAGGAAGAGTATATAAGAATAGTATAAAGATAGAAAGTACTACTTTTAGATGTTAATAGAATTAAAAGGCTTAACTAGGCTATAGAGTATTTAGAATAGACTAATAAGTAATAGAATAAGATTCTTTAGAGTAATAAGAGCTAGATATAGCTAGAGTATTATAGAAGGTAGTAGTATATATAGCTAATTAGACTCTTAGAAGTTAATTACTCTAATTATATTTCTTATAAATAGTAGAGAAAGATAGAATAGATGTTTTAGAGTTATATAAGTAGTAAATATAGTAAAGAAGTAGAACTATTCTAGGAAAAGTCTTAGAAAATAATTACTAAGGAATTCTATTATAAATATATCTTTCTAGTTATCTAGAATTACCTTTATAACTCTATAGATCTATATTTAGAGTTATTCTTTTAGTAAGATAAAGAACTAGAGTATAATATAGTATATACTCTAGTATATATAGCTAATAGAGAGGTTATACTAATCTTTTATTATCTATTCTCTCTAGATCTAAACTCTATTAAGGATCTTTAGAATAGAATAAAGGATATTTTATAAGTATTATACTCTAAAGTATATAGAAACTTAAAAAAGCTAAAAGCTACTATTTTAGAAGCCTAGAAAGCTATTATAGATATAGAAGTTAGAGACTTAGTTTATATAATATACTAGCGATGTTAAGATATTAAAGATACTAATAGAATATATATAAATTAGTAGAATAGTCTAAATAACCTTATTTCTTAATATTTACCTCTATAGTACTACTCTTAAAGTAGTATAATATCGCTACTATTATACTACTTTAAGAGTAGTACTATAGAGGTAAATATTAAGAAATAAGGTTATTTAGACT
>LKTO01000166.1:0-92322 GCA_001399465.1 Hymenoscyphus scutula
AGGAATTTACTCGCTTATTTATTACTATATACTATAGCTTATATAGACTACTAAGAGTAATAGTATCTAATAGAGGTCTATAATTTATTAGATAAGTATAGAAGACTATCTATAACTTCTTATAGATCGATCGATAGATTTCTATAGCTTTCTATCTATAAATAGATAGCTTAATTATTAAGAGTTATACTTGTAGAAATCTTCGAGAGTATATATAGTAGAATTCTCTAGAACGTATAGACTAGATATATAAGCTAGTAAGAACTCTATATTAGAAAGGACAATCGATTCTTCTTATATATAGAAGCCTCTATAGTTTAATTTAAAGTACTTACTATAAGCTCTAATATTAATATTAAGGGTTATACTCGTAGAGTTAGTCTTAGAGTAGTCTAGCGACGTATTCACGTGACCTCGCTTGTTAATATATAGACGCGATAGAACCTTCGAGAGTACTCTTAGTAGAACTCTCTAGAATATATAGACTAGGTATATAAGCTAGTAAGAACTCGATATTAGAAAGAATAATCGATCCTTCTTATATATAGACACCTCTATAGTTTAATTTATTAGTATTTACTATAAGTTCTAATATTAATAGAATAAGTAAACGCTAAAGTAGAGACGCTACTATAGTAATAAATTAATATAGTATAAGATAACTAGGCTAACTAGCTACTAGTAGTCTAGCTTACCTTTAATAGACAAGATTTATTATTAATAGATATAAGCTCTTTCTAACTTAGCTATAGCTATCTATTATAGACGATAGACCTCTTAATAGATATAATAGTATCTATCTATATAAAGACTCTAATTTAAAAGAGTAAAGTAATAGTAGTAAGAATTAAAGCTATTATAGAATAGATATAATTATTAATAGCTAGAGCTTAGTAAGACTAGAAAGTATAAGCTAATTACTCGCGAAATGTTACTTCTATATATAAGGTTAGAGATAAAGTCTATTTAAGCTTATAGAATATATAGATAGAAAAGGCTAGTAAAAAACTCGATATACGATCTATAAAATTTATAGTTATTAAGGTTATTAGTCTATTCGCGTATAGACTAGATATCTTATCTAGTATTTATAATGTCTTTAATATAGACTTATTATAGCTAGTCGCTATAGATTCGCTATCTAGTTAAATTATAGACGACGCTTAACTATCTATAATCTTAGTAGATGATTCTATAGAGTAGTAAGTAGAGAGAATTTTAGGCTAGTAGTAGAAGAGGCTTCTAGAGAGAGGCTCTTATACTCGTCTTAAGTATAAGGTTAAATAGACTAGCTATACTAATCTAATATAGGAATCTACTACTAAATTAGAGAATATAGTAGCTCTAGACATCTATCTATAAGAGTAGAGAAGAGAGTAATATTAAGGGTTATACTTATAGAGTAAGTCTTAGAGTACTCTAGCGACGTAAGTATATAACCTCGCTTAGTAATATAATATATTAATAGTAATATATTAACTTAATAGAACCTTCGAGAGTATACTTAGTAGAATCCTCTAGAATATATAGACTAAGTATATAAAGTAGTAAGAACTCTATTCTAGAAAGAATAATTAAATCTTCTTATATATAGACATCTCTATAGTTTAATTTATAGTATTTACTATAAGTCCTAACATCTAGAACGTTACTAGAGACTCGTTTCGCTTATACTCTACTACTTTTAGCTTCTAGAGCTACGATTTAAACTTCTAGAGTAGTCTTCTATTCTATAGCTATACTCTTACTACTACTAGATAAAAACCTATTATCTATAGACTACTAGACCTTTCCTTTACTTCTTTCTAGATATAATATAACTCTTTATACTATATCTATATAGTTTCTAAAATTATCTAGCTTTTTTACTAGTATTAGAGCTATATAGAGCTTCTTTAAGAAACTAGACTCTAAAAATAACCTTTTAACTTAATCTAGCTATATAATTCTATCTACTATAATTAAACTTTACTTAAAATCTATATAATAGACCGCGAAGGTTTAGTTTTTTTATTTAAAGACTAGTATCTATTATTTACTATTATTACTATCTTCTCTTATATTATATAAAGCGTCTAGCTAGTTAATAAGACCCTAGACATCTACTATACTATATAGAACCGAGTTTCTAACCTATAGTAATACCTATACTAAAGCCTTTCTCTATAATCGAGAATAGTAATACTAAAACTATATAATCTCTCTATTCTATTCACTTGAAATTTAACCTCTCCCCCTCTTAAGTAAATCTAACTTCTTATAATATATAGTAGTTCTAAAGGTTCTTTACACCTAAAGGAGCTATAAGAGGTATTAGTTATATACTATATATATAGTATATAAAGACAGTAGAAGTAGGATAGTTAGATGACTGTTAAGTACACCGGGAATTAAAAGAGTAAAATTAACTTATAAAAATAACTTATTTAATTAACTTGATTTCTAACTATAAGGATAGTAAAGGTCTATATATACTTCTTAGATAGATTCTAGGAGGTTCTATAGATTATAAATATAAGAGAAGTGCTTATAAATCAAATAGAGATACTAGAATATTATAGTTCACGTGACTGAATCTTCTAGAATTAGGCGAGAACAGACTAAGGTTTAAACTAAAAGTCTATTACTAAGTAAGGTAATTATTACCTAAATGAAACAGGAGCTAAGGCACGTTACTCGATGGATTTTACTTGGGCGTTGCCACTGCATCTCTTTGGTAGGTAATCTACAAACAGGGTGATATTCCTGCCGTGTTAATAGGTAAACAACTTACAAATTGCGTGTTTATGCAAGGCTAATATGTGATCAGATACCTCAACTTGTTTCGAAGCCGAGAACGAACATCATGACAAGATTTAAGCTTTTTTGTGAGTTGAAAGAGTAATATTGGCATCAGTCATGTTTAGAAAATGTGAAGGATGGCTGACCAATCTCAGAATCATTTTATAAGGAAATTAACATTGAAGAAATTATACGCAATCCGCCCAATATCTACCCAAAACTCCGAAGAAGCCCTTTTCCAAGAGCCAAGTCCAGCCCCTAAAACCATGAAACTAGCCAAATGAATGTGTATATGCCTATCCTTCTCCCATTTACATTAAATCATTAACAAAACATTCCACTCATATTCATGAGATATATCCATCACCAATGCAGTTCTTGAGAGGGTACTCCTTTCCAATGCAGATACCAATAGTGCCATCAACCCAGCTCAACCCTCCATATGCCTTGGAAGAGTATGAATCACTAAGATAAGTAGTTTTCGACCCCTCATCTCCAACACATCCGCTCATGACATATCCAGAGTGACGGGTGGTATATGGGTTACTGACGACCGCACCGTAGTACCCTGCTGGAACTGGGAATGTGTATGCAGCGGCATAACTCGAGGTCCAAGATTGCGAAGCTTCAATGCCGAAACTGAAACCGAGCATCTGTTCGAAGAAGGCGGCTGACATGCCGGCTGAGACGCTGAGGGAGTTGGAAATTTCGTAGCCAGCTGTTACTGCTACGCTTGCGTCTGAAGTTCCGGCCTTGATTACGGAGGACATGGCTACGTCCCAGTTGAGGAAGTTCTGGACTGGGTTGTTGTACACGATATCTCGGGATTTGCAGTCTCGCTTGGTGAGGGGTGTGGTGTTGTCTTGGGTGGGAACAGACTCGGTGATGTTTAATATTGGCCTGAGTGCTTTGTCGGCCATGTAGTCTGCTTTTTTGACTACCTGGACTTGGCCGTCCACTACGACGAGGAGCTCGTCTACTGTGAGAGCGCGTGGAATGACGGCGCTTGCTGTGATGAGCGTGCTGGCGAGAGCAACACTAATGAGTGGTGTGAAATGCATGCTGGAGGTGATTAAGATGTTTTTGATGAAGAGAATTAAGTAATTGAGTGAGTGAGTAATGTAGCGAAAGTGGGTACCGTGAAGGTATTAAGCACAAGAAAGAATGACAGAGAAAGTGAGTGTTGAAAACGAGAGTGTTTGTTGTGATGATGAGTAAAATAGTATTGGTGGTGATTGGAAGGACTTATATCTTCAAGCCAATGCCTATTTTTAACCGCTGTTAAAATTTGTTTGTTTCCTTGATCAGGCATCTTAGAGATAATAGTGAGAATCTAATAGCGAGAATCACTTACCCATTGCCAAGACCCATTCCAGAGATTGAAATTATTTATCTCGTATTTGACTGCGTCACCAGGAGATCTTCAGTCTGACATATCGGATCATATAGCACAAACCGGGGTTCAATTCAACAAACATCCCCTAACTCCATTTTGACTACCTAAAACCATATATTACCAAGCAAACAAGTACCCCAAAGGAAAAAACACGGTCCGAATCGAGAGATTTTTCTCTATTTGAAACAACATATTCTCCACATCCCACTACATCTCATTACCCAAGCCCTCATCAAGAAAACTCTCGGATCAAACCGAACAACCAAACCCCACAAAACCCTCAACTCGCCAGGTCTCCCCACGATCGCGCACACACACGATCCGGCTAACCGAGTTCACCTGAACCTCATCTCAAGTCAAAAAGTCAATATTATGGGTCAACGTGTTTCATACCCTTCTTTTGTGGAACGTGCCCCTATTTAGGCGAGGGGGATTAAGGCTGCATACCTTGGCGATCGAGACTCAGCCTCGAAAATGGAGATTTCCGACCCGGTTTTTGGATATAAAGAGTTTATTTTTGGGTAGGTCGTGGGTGTTGAATTGAGTTTTATATTTTATGTTATACGAGAGATTTGATGACGCCAATTAGGTAATTGTGGTGAACTGATGTTCGTATTAGGTCTTGGCTGGGTATTTGGCGTGATTTAGGAGGCGTACCTAGGTACCGGTATTTCTGGGCTGGAAGAGATCTTCCATCCCGGTGCATTGCTTGTAATTTGGAAGATGCCTTCGATGATGTTTTTGGGATTTTATGGAGAGATGCTTGAGTGAGATCTATATCTAGATGCATTCCCAAGTTTCGACTTGATCACATATATCATAATCACACTCTTTCATTCTTTAATACCCACCACACTCACTTTTGCTTGCCTCCACTCATTCGTTAACTACACACTCGCTTAACAAACAACAATTTTTGAAATCTTAAATCTTCAATCTACACACACTCATTAAAATGCAATTCCCAACTCTCTTCGTCCTCGCCGCATTCGCCACTGGGTACGTTCTCCTTCTACTTCCCATTCCTAAAACCTCATATCAAGCAGAAAACTAACACCCCAACAGCGCAATTGCAGATTTACACAACAAAGCAGTATGCGTAGACTACCCAGGATCCGCAGTGAGTGTTCCCCATAAACCTCCCCCCTAGAACCCTCCTCAAAATCGTCACAATCCTAATACCATCACCAGGCAATCTACAACGAAGCAGCAACTCGCGCCGCCTGTGAAGCCTACAAAAACCGCAACACAGGCGACAAGCAATGGGATCAATGTTCAGACTGCACATACGTTGATTCGGAACCACCACATTGCGAGTCTTCTGGATGGCATATGGGAGGTAATGAGGTTAGTACTTTCCATTCTCATACTATTTCGGCTTAACACTGAATTGAGGGAACTTGAGGTTAACATTTGGGGGATAGATAAATGAGTACTGTCAAGCAGCAGGTGCCGCCAAATCGCTTGCCAATTAAATCACCATTCTTCAGGTTCAAGGGGGTTGGATTTTGGGATTTTACAAAGGCGAAATGAGATATGATGGAAGGTCTGCTGGAGTCTTACATGGAGTAGCGGGAATAGAAGGGAAGAGGTGAAATAAACGGATTTGAATTGGGGTTAATTTCTTATTTGTTGTATCTCTTTCTTATTCTTTTAGATTCTTAGGAGTAATGTCATGAATTAATTCTTCTAATCTCGATTGTCTTCCACAGCAGAATACACATCTCAAATAAAACTAACACGACAATATCCCTGAGATGTTTTTATCCTCTCTAAGAGACTAACATTTCCGAGTAACAATCAGTGATCGACATCTGGAAGCACCTTCTATGGAACTTTCCATGGATGGCACCCCTCTGGAAACATCTAGAGAGGGTCTAAAATGGACGGGATATTTCTAGAAGAATAAAGAGTGAAAACCATTATCTAGAGTACTTAATAAAATTAGTGAATTTACCCAAGTAAAACCTTAATTCTCGCTTAAAAATATGTTTTTTCTAGAATTTTTAGTAAATTTAGGTAAAACCTGTAATCCTCGCCTAAAAAGAATGAAAAACACCATTGTGCTGAACGTCAAGACAAAATTCTAGGATGTGTTCATTTCTAAGTCCCCGCTTCAGGTATGGACAGTATAGTACGATAACAGACCTGTAAAGAGAATATCACCGGATAGGTACAAGGAGAAAGAGTACGGAGAGCAATGCACCAAATATCCCCCAAAAAGAGTCACGTACTCAGCAAGATCAACCAGAAAATCCCATTCCAACTTCCCGCTTCTCTCCCATATCATTCAAGTATCCCGTCTCATCTCAAATCTCAACCATCCTCCCTCTATCAAACCCCTCAACTCCCTAACCAATTTCCTCAACACTCTCCCTCTTCACAACCTTCCCCTCCTTCCCCTCCTTCCTCTCGCCATCCTTGAAGCAATGATAACAACCCACCTCACGCTCCCAAGGTAACTTCCTCAGATATCTCTTATCCTGAACCCATCGCATCGTACACAACAACAGCTCATCCAGGAACTCCCTCTCTACATCTGTTTTCTTACATGTATCCATGACAAAGGTCTGCGCGTGTACGGATGTAGCGTAGTAATCGCGGATTAGTCGACGTAAGGGCGAGAGGGGTGGTGTTTGTTGGTATATTTGGTTCACGACTGGTCGGCGTTAGCGAGGGATGTGATGTGTAACAATTTGAGTGAAGGATAGATGAATGGCTGAGAGGGGGTGTATGTGAGGTTAAAGATGTTATGGGAGTGGGGCGAAAAAATTGGGGGGTATGGTAACTGAAGGGTATGTGGAACATACGTTGAACATTCGAACATGTATTCCTCGTTCCCTCTTCATTAATCGAGCGATATTGTAGTTTCATCACTTCCAATATCTTATCAATAACCACATCTTGAAATTCCTCAGCTTGTAGCCGTAAACCCAAAATCCAGCATTGAACAAGTTCCTCGAATCGTTTCGTCATTGCTTCCGCGCCTCCTATACCAGTGATTAGTCCAGTCCTCAAGAGCTCCGAAAGGAGCAGCCAGTCGAAAATCCAATACAAGAAAGAAAAACAAACCACTCGCATGCCTAAAAGGAAACTTCCCCTCCTCAAACCCCACAATCCCCGTCAAATCCTCCGCACACTCAATATCACCACTAACAACCCAAACAAGGAAAATCACAAAGATCTCTAAGGTTAGCTGTTTAGCAACATCAACAAGAACCAATTGGTTTTCATCCCTCTTCGGTACGATTCTCTCATGATAAAGATCTCGAATTAACTTTGATTTTGGAAATATTATCTCTTTTTTGATGTAAAGGACCTGTTTCTTGTCTTCTGTTCCGACGATGAGTTTCAAGGGTGGCGATGGGATGGCAGAGAAACCGGCTCTGTGAAAATTAACGGTTATTTATGGATATGATGAGGAGGATATCAGTTGAGAGAGGGAAGACGAACATTGACATCTTGGATTTCTTTTTTGGTGGTTGAACCATACTGGTCTCGTCCTCTGCAATCTCGACAAGTGTGCTTTCGGGGTCTTCGTTTTCCATCAGTTTTGCATCGGGGGTGACTGGGAAGGTAGATGCGAACGACCTTTTTGGATGCGATTTTGATTTCATTGACGATCCGACGACGACGGGTTGACTCGAGATCTTGGTCACCTTGTCACCCAACTTTGCCATGGTTTTGCTCCGGTGGGATCAATGGTATGATTGTGAATGATTCTTTTTTGCGAAGTCGATAACAGGCTCGATTTAGCTTCGAGCCGAGGAGGGGAACCAAAGAAAGTAAAAGTCGTCCTAAACGCAAGCTCAGAGAGCAAAAAAAGCTCAAGGTAGCTAGGCAGGGCAAGCTACTCTTGGATAACAGTCTTGTTAGGTTTCTTTCCCGCGGTCTACCTAGGTACCTAACAGGGTAGACATTGGTCGAGAGATGGAAGTCGCGAGAGTACACAACCAGAAACGGCGGTTCCAGGTTCTCTGGAAGTCAGGAAGGAGCAACCGAGGACCTAAAATTCTGTCCATTCGAACTTCCCAACCTGTGTCGACCTGGAGTAGTTTGTGAGAACCTTGGAAGTCTGCGGCAGGCGCGACTGAACTCGGATCGTCTCAAGCCAAGACTCAATTAAATGGAAGGCAACCACGAACGAAGCCAACCGTTGATTTTTTATTTTCATTGCCTTCCTGAGATTCCTAAGATTCATTTAATTCCTAAAAGGGAAAAACAAGAGCAAAATAGGATACGATTTATAACCGCTCACAAATCTGAACCCAAGAACAAATCCCAGGTTCTCCTCTCCTCTCATACAAAGAGAGACAGAAAAGGACGAACAACGCCTCAAAAAATGCTCAAATACGCTCATCACCGATGGTTCCATCCATATCCGCTCATTTCGAACTTCACTTCAAACTCCCATAAGCCTTCCAAATCCTCCCCTCAATAATCCCCACCCACTTATGCGCCTTTCCAAAATCCTGCTCATCAATCGCCTCCACGAGACCAGGGAAGACAGCTCCTGCGTATCCCGTCCACAGTCCCGGAGCGAAGATGACATGTTTAAACCACGATCGCCCCTCGAGTCCCTCTTCGTGGAGGAAGTTTCGCTCGAGGTACTTGTACTTGTCGTTCACGCGCCGGATGTGGATGATGAGCTTGAGCTTGGAGATCCACTTCCACCATGGGAGATCGGTGCCGGCTTCCTCGGCGAGTTCTGCGGCCCAGGAATCTAGGATGAGTTAGCAATGAGTATTCCCAGGAGGGGTAGAGGTAGTTTGTTAACGATTGAGATAGGAAGTAGAAAGCTCAAGAAAAAGGAAAATAGTGACATACCATGAGCTTGAGCTGCCTCCTTCAGCTTAAGTGCCGCCTTGTGCAAGCCCCCGAATGAAAGCTTAAGTTTTTCCGCATCACCCTTGGGTGCCTGAGGAGTTGGTCGTTCACGGGCTTCCAAGTCTTCCTCTTCGGTTGATTGCCCAGTTACCAAAGACTCGAGTTTGGACTCCACTTGAGAGATGTATCCATCGATTGCAATAGCATAATCAGTGGCGTTCAATGGGATAACAGGCGCTTCGGCAAGCTTGGCGGTAAAGACTGCCCAAAGTTTGGCGACGGCAGCGTGATAATGGAATCCAGGATCTATAATTGTCAGTGCAAGGTAAATAGAAAGTAACGAGATGATACAAACCTCCATAGGTGTTCATCCAATAAAAGGAGTCGTAGTTGGAGTGGTATTGGTACACTGGCGCTCCGGGGTCGGTTGTGAAACCCATATCAATAGAAGGAATTCCTGCGAAATCTTGAAACGCAGTGAAATCACTTCCACTTCCCATAGTGCTAATCTTCTTGTCCCACAAGTCTCCAATGGTTTGTCCAGGAATTGTCTGGTTGGGGGACTGAATCAAATCGGCAACTTCATAAACAAGCTTGTTCAAAAGTGGAGATGCTGCGGCTTTGAAGACAGGTCCAGTTGTGGCTACATCGACATTGACGTATGCAACGTTTGCATGCCTCAACCATGGTAGGTACTCCTCAACCCATTCGGTGGAGCCAATAAGTCCGTACTCTTCACCGTCCCAGCTGGCAAACACGATCGTGCGCAGAGGCTTCCATCCTTTCGAGACAGCCACGCCAAAGGACCGAATGACTTCATTGAGTGCGGCGGAACCGCTGTTTGGACTAGAAACAACGAGAGTCAGCCTTTGAAGCTCTGAAGTATTCATACGATAGTTGAAAGTAGGTCCTAACAGAGAAGGAATGAGTGGGGGGAAAAGACAAACTTACTCTCCAGCTCCTCCAGCAATCCATGCGTCACGATGATTTCCAATCACAATAACTTCATCAGTCAAGGTTCCGTTGATTGTACCAATCACGTTCCATAAAGGAGTTGTAACATATTCCTGCTCATTGACCAAGTTCAAGACCAAGTTGTCTGGAGAAGGCCCAATATTGTATTCAACGCCCTTGTATTTCAATCCCAAGTTTCTGTTCCAATACTTGTTGAAGTCCTTTGCCGCAGGGCCATGACCATTGAGAGCAGTGAGAATTGGCAATGCATCGACATAAGAAATTGGGATGGAAGGAATTGAAGGGATTTTGCCCTCGACTGGCTCGCGTGGAACTCCTGGCTTGGAAGGGTATCCAGGTGTGGTAGGATCACCTGGGGCGATACTCAAAAATTGAGCACTGCCTCTCTGCACACTGCTTGGGTTTCTCGCAGGTCCTTCGGGGTATGTCTTCACACCCTTCTCTTCCGTAACCTCTCCATCATCTCCGGGATCAGAAAAGAGAACAGCACCAATCATTCCCAACTCCTCAGCACGCTTGATTTTGAGTCCTCTGAAGATTCCACCATATCTTGCGATAGCAATCTTGCCCTCCAAGGGAATCTTTAGTTTGATGAGGTCCTCAAAGTCTTGATACGTTCCGTAGTTGACATACACATAAGAGCCCGTAACATTTCCACTGGCAGAGTAGCCATGGAATGTTGGAATTCGGTTCTCCAATCCAGTGGTTGGGTCCTCCTCGAGTACATCCTCTTCCAAGCTTGCCTCGAATTCGAGTTTGTCCTTCTTGTACAGAGCTAGTCGGTGGCCAAGTGGGTAGTTGATGTAAACATCATATGTAGCAATGTCGGCCTGGATACCAAACTCCTGCCATCTTTCCTGTGTCCATAGTACCTGGCTATAGTTTTTGCCCGCTAGATGTGGACCAGAGGTATAGTATTTACTCCATTCTTGTGCCTTCTCTTCTTTTGGGGTTTCGATGAGGATATTTTGTAGTTCTTCGAAGGAGAGCGCGTTGGGGGTATGGTCGGGAGGAGAGGGGTGATGATGATGGTGAGGAGGTCGTGGGTGATGTCTGGGAAGCAAGCTGACAGGCAGTAGGAATAGGACGACGAGCGCGATCAACGACGAGCCTAATGCAATTGTGCAAAATCGACGAATGATGCCATGGGAATATCTTGGTCTTGGGGAACCGACGCGGACGGTGGTGATGAGGGGCGTTCGTTCGCTCGCCATCTTCTTTTCCTCCTTAAAGCTGCCCATGGTTGTTGTCAGCAGTGGAAACGAATTGGTGAGGCAATTCGCGGTGAATGATGGAGAGAAGAAAGGAACAAGAAGGCGAGGGAGAGGTGAGGTCTAATCACGACATGAGATAGCTACCTGTGCTCACTTGAGCTCCCAACCCACTTTGGGTGGACGAAGGCCATCTGATTCGCCATATGATCCATATGATGCAATCGCCGGTGGGTGGATTAGTAGATAGCCATCACCATTGAAGCTTTGTGAGAGTGGGAGGATATGCAAGTTGCCCGTAATGGGTGGTACCAGGTACCACATCTGCCTGCAGCCCTGGGGGTTCAGGTTTTGAGGATGTTGTAGAAGGGTGGGGTGGTGAGACAGACAGTGGGAGAGCTGGAAGAGGGGCGTTGCTTTATGTGAACTTACCTTGCTCTGGTCTAGGAATTGAGAGGGTAAGGAACAAACTATTGAATTAAACCCCTCCCAAAAACAGAAAAGATTTACCGTGGTGATGATGCCATTAGCTGTGTAGGTATTGGTATATCATCAACTTGAGAACCTTGAGAGGTTGTTGACTCGGCTCTCGGAACTCCAAGTCGGAGATCGGGGAAGGAAGAGCACGTGAGTGGAGTATGCGAGATCGGCCCGTCCGACCAATAGGATCACAAATTCGAGCCACTGTGGCTTGGGTGACACAAAAGGAGGGGCAAAAGATGCAGTCGTGATTGGCAGCATCGTCAAGCCCCTGCTCCGTTCGGATATCGGCCTACCTAGGTAAGGTGATGAGAAACTGGTTGCCTCTGAACCCATCCTCCTAGACAAAGATTGCAACCATTTTGAAACTTCTACGTGGACGGCCAGCAATCCATACGTGTAAGGTAAAGTGTCTGGAAAGAAGAGGAATCAGGTAGGATTCCGTCTGCAAACTCACCGCCACCAAACTCCTTTGGCTTGGTGGTCTAGCATCAACCTAGACTCTTGAAATCGGCTAGGCCAGCTCACCTCCATACGGGCTAGTTGCCCCTCTATTTGAGGTGCAAGGCGAGCGCTAGTCGCGGGAGCGAATGCTTCTCTTCCTCTCTCTTCAGGTTGTCGCCCGGTCCGGCACCCTTCGTTCGGTCTGCTGCCAGCCTTCACAGCCATCTACTTTGCCTCCCCACTTCTCCTACTTTTCTTCCTCCCTCTTCCTCCTCTTCTCAAAGCCGTCGCTCTTTTCTCCAATAGCAGATCAAGACCTCTTCAGTTTCTCCGGTCTCCTTTGACCAAGTAGGTACCCCACGTTCCGTTCCGTGGTTGATCCGATCACTGCGCAACGCTATCATAACCCCTCTTGTTTGTCGAGGCTGAGAAAGCTTTTTCGTCACATCCATCACCATGGCGAAAGGGCGATCACGTGGGCCTGCAAAACTGCCTGTCCAGCAGCTTACCATTCTCGGTGAGTTCTTTTTTGCATTCCCAATCGTTCGTTTGATGTCATGTTCATCAAATATCAGCATTGTCAGTCGATGTAAATCGGAAAATGTGGAAAATGTGGTTGAAAGATGGGATTCCCGGATGTCTATAGCCGTCACTGAAGGTCACATACACAAAACTCTTTTCTTGGCAAGGAATCAGTATTTTACTTGTGTTCAGCTCCAAATTCCATATTTCAAACCTTTCTTCTAATGGCAGGCAACATGCGTGCCGGGTTACCCATTTCTGTCATTTTCCTCGTTCTGTATGACTTCGTAACAGGCAGCTGACTCTTTCTACTCCAGCAATATGTCGATTCGCCGAACCCCTGGCACTGACTTCCGTATACCCATATCTACCTGAGATGATAGAAAGTTTTGGTGTCGAGAGGAAAAATGTTGCGAAATGGGCAGGTATAACTTCGGCTGTTTTCAGTATAGCTCAATGTTTGACCGCAATCTTATGGGGAAGAGCTTCTGACAAGTTTGGCCGAAAGCCTTCAATTCTCTGCGGTTTGACGTTGACGATGTGTTGCACATGTAAGTAAATATCTACCCGTCTGTTACTTTACCCGTCCCTGTCTCCCATCCATCGTGAACAATATTCCAGGTCCTGAATCTCATGCTGGAGTATTTTTGAGATATGAATATAACTAACTTTTCAACTTTCCAGTATTCTGGGGCATGTCATCATCATTGCCCATGGCGATTCTCGCCAGAGCCATGTCGGGTGCTTGTAATGGAAATGGTATGTCTCGTTCCATCCGAATCTGTGACTTGGCTGAGTGAGGATAGTTGGTATTATCAGAACAATGGTAGCTGAGATGGTCCCTGAAAAAGAACTTCAACCAAGGTAAGTGTTACGTGTTCCCAAAATCCACACGCAAATTATCCCTTGAATCTCTCTTCAAACGCTAAAAATTATCCAGAGCATTTTCAATCATGCCTCTCGTATGGAGTTTAGGCTCAATATTTGGGCCATCATTTGGAGGTTTCTTCGCAAAGCCAGCTGAAAATATGCCAGCATTATTTGGGAATAGTACTCTTTTGATAAATTTCCCTTTCCTACTTCCAAATATGGTTGCTAGTTTCTTCTTTCTTACTGGGATTTCAACTGGAATATTCTTTCTCAAAGTGAGTTGTAAAGACGTGGATGGGGGAGTAACCAATCACGTTTCCCGTAAAACCTCGGCAGTCATCATTTATTGTTGCGCGGTTTGCAATGGGGATTGATGCACTCCGGCTCTCTGGTTTCCTCGAGCTCGTCTCCCGCGCGAGAAACACTCGGACTTACATCAATAAATCTACCTGATTCTTGCTAACACCATCCCTAGGAAACACTAGAAACCAAACGACATAAAACAGACTGGGGCATCGAAATCGGAAAGAAGGCCGTAACCCTCTTCAAGAAAGTCTTCAAGCTCAGCCACCTAAACGGAAAACCATATCGACAGATCTCATCCACTCCCAACGAAACATCTGCCCTCCTTCGTCCCACCTCCGCAGCGGACTCCGATTCCTCAAAGCCTTTCGATGACGAAGGATATGCCTCCAAGGGCGCTAAGAAGCCAGTTTTGCCGCGACCATCTTTGTCGGAAGTATTTACGAAACAGAGTGTGATTAATCTTGCGGCATATACGTTGTTAGCGTTACATGCTGTTGCTTATGATCAGTTACTGCCTATTTTCATGCATCATCCTCAGCAGAAACCTGATTCTTCGAATACGAGTTTGCCATTTAAGTTTTCGGGAGGTTTTGGACTTGGATCAGGACGCATTGGAACTCTGTAAGTACCCTCTCGCCATTCCTTTCTTTCCCCACCAACCCTCCCCTCGCCGTCCCCACCCAAAATCCAAATTCACACCCAACTAATCTTCCCCAGCTTCACAATGTACGGCATCTGCGGGTGCTTCATCCAATTCCTCATCTTCCCACCCACCGCGCGCTACTTTGGCGTCCTAAAATGCTTCAAAGCCTGCGCCATCACCTTCCCCTTCATCTGCTTCCTGACGCCCTACACAGCCCTCATCCAGGACTCGTTACACCAACAAGCCGCTATGTTCTCCATCATGGTGGTCAAATGTTTCGCGGTTATCTTCGCCTTTCCGTGCTCCATCATCTTACTCACGAATAGCGCGGTGAGCTTGAGGGTTTTGGGCACGCTAAATGGAGTGGCGGTATCTATCAGTGCGGTGGGACGGGCGGTTGGTCCAGCGCTGGGGGGTGCGGCGTTCACGTGGGGGTTGGAAAGGGGGTATGTGATCACGCCTTGGTGGTTGCTTGGGTCTATTGCTGCGCTGGGGGCGATACCAATTTGGTATCTTGAGGAGATGGAGGGGTTCAACAAGACACCATCCGACTCGGACTCCGAGTCTTCAGAATCGGAAGACGAGGAACAGGAAGAGCTGTTGAATACCATTGAAGAGGAAAGCAGGGGGGGGATCTTGGATGGTGATGAGATGTTACAGGGGGAAGAGGCGTTGGAATTCATTGATGAGAATTCGATGAGTCGGGTTCATTCGAGGAAGAGCCATGATGGATCAAGGCTCGAAGGGGAAGGTGGTTGGTTGAGTAATCGTCGCGGGGGGAGTGAAAGTGGTGAGGGCTCTAGACATGGACACGATCACCGAATCAGAAACGGAACCAGAGAGGGAACAGGTGAAGGATCGAGTTACAAGAAGGAAAGTGGGTTTGAACGCAGGCTGAGTAGTCCTATTGGTGTCCGGGAACCGGTGGGACCTGGCGGGCGGAGATTGAGTAATGGGCTTGCGGGGAGTGCGAGTGGGTATGGGACTGGGGGGACGAGTTTTGCTTGAGCTGTTTTTTTAAGGGGGGGCTTTTGAGAGGAAATGGGGGGATAGGGAGGAAAATTGAAAATTCTTGAGATGAGTGAAGGGTTAGGGGATAATTGGGATTAGATGAGTAGAGGGGGGTAGGGAGGCAAAGAGGATGTAGCCCGATTTCTTTTTCGAGATGCGTTTTAGAGCGTTATAGCGTTTTTTCTGGTTGGTTATCAGGGGTAGGTGCGAAGATTCGAAATAATATACATTTTTAGAGCTGAAGTATCGAGTGAGCTAAATATTAAGTTGACTATTATTTGTATTACCTAAGGTTAATTAATTTAGTACTAACAAGAAAGAAGGAAGAGAGAAAGATTAGAGAAAGGTAGAGGAGAGAGGAGGTTCGATAGAGAGGTTAGGTTTATAAAAGAGAGAGAGAGGAAGAGAGGTTAGATTAATAAGAGAGAGAGAAGAAAGAGAGATTTCTAATAAGAGAGAGAGAAGAAAGAGAGATTTCTAATTAGAGAGAAGAAAAGAGAAGAGAAGAGAAGAAGTAGATTAGTTTTAGAAAAGAAAAAGAAGAGAATAGGTTTTATAGAAGAGAGTATTAGTATTAGTATCTAGGTTTTATATAATAGAAGGAGATAAAGAGGAAATTTAATATAGTATTTATTTTATAAGAGCTAGAAGGAAAAAGAAAAGTAGATACTATTTTATCGATTTAATAATATAAGTATAGAAGTACTAGTAGTAGAGATATATATAGATTATAGTTTTATTATTTACTAAATATTACTTTTAAATCTTATAAAAAAGATAGTAAATAAGAAAAAGACTTTAAGCGAGAGTAGTAAGAACTATAGTATATTTTAAAGCTTTTAATTTTTAATTCTTAAAGAATAGAAATATAACGAAACTTAATCTATCTAACTAAGGTATCGTTTCGATAGGTTAGTTACTTACAAAGAGGTTCGTAGCGTAGGGTGTTTACTCGAAGGTAAACTTGTTACTTATATAAAGTAGTTAAAGCTAAAAGGTATTAATAACTAAGTAACTGAAGTTGTAACTAAAGTTAAGTATAAAGCTCCTATCTAATAGTAGACGTGCTAGTCTTATATAGAACCTTTGTTCTTTGTTCTAATAGCTAGATCTTCTAGATCTTTTAGATCCTAAGCTCTAATAGTTATGTGACCTAATAAGTAAGTCATGTGTTTCTAAGACAGAGAAATCCTTAGATCGTTTTATATAATATAACTGATCCTTAAATACTATAAGAGTATATAATAGTGCTTAACCTGTTAGGACACTGCCTAGTCTTTATTCGTTACATGCTAACATGTGATTTGTGATACTATCCCCTTCTTAGCCTAGCGTGTCCCTACGCTTAAGTACGACCTAAGAAATATCGTTAGAAGGCTAGCGGCTCTCTCCTTCTTCTATTATGTCCTCTAAAACTCAGAAGTATAAACAACGCCTTCTGCTTTCTGAGACTATCTAGACATTCGGTTCTTCTATTATGCCTTGCTCTAACTGTAAACGTTACAGTTGAAAGTGCTTTGTTCTAAACGAAAAATCGCAACGGTGTGAGGAGTGTGTCTAGCGGGGAGTTAAATATAATACTCTTCAAGAGTTGAACGACGACCTCTAGAGTATTCGTCTCGAAGGGGATTGTCTTAAATTTGAAAGGGATATGGCTTTTAAGGTAGCCATGGCTGGTCTAGCTTGCGTCCGTGAGCTTGAGTAGCACTAACAAGAGCTTCGAGAACGGGGCGTAGATATGGTCCGTCGCGGCCTCTGTACGCTCGATGAATTAGAAGCTGCTAAAGAGAAAGAAAAGATGCGGGAGAAAGAGCGTGAGGAACAGAAGTAGCGAGAAGAAGAGGCTGTCTGGTTAGCTGCTCTCCCTTTCCCTAACGCCTCCGATCCTGCCCTCGACCTGGGCCTCGACCTAGGGTTCCTTAAGGCCTTCCCCCCCGGCAAATTTACGGAGGTATGTAAAGGATGCTAATTCACCTAGCATTAAATTATATTATTGCGAATTAAAAACCGTTAACGTGGTTTATCACCGAGCGGGCTATATCACCGAGCGGGCTATATCACCGAGCGGGCTACTTTTCTCTACTTCTGTACCTACTACCTAAGACACGCGATTTCTCTATAACAAATCATATAGATTCATACTAGCGAAGCCTATATTATCCTAGCTATAGAAGTAGTTTAATCATCCTAAAAAATAAGTATTCGAAAAGCTACTAACCTATATAATGTACCTAGAACGACTCTTACTTATTAAATAGCTAGCTAAACCTCTTATAATAAAACTACTACTAATTATTATAAGCTAACTAAGATAGAAGAGGAAGTAATTATTCGATATATACTAGACTTAGATATATAAGGATTTACACTCTAGCTTACTAGTGTTAAAGATATAGTAAATTATATACTTGAATTATAAGGAGAGAGATATATTAGAAAGCTCTAGGTATATTAATTTATATAACGTTAACTACGATTAAATACACGTTTTAATTACGTTTACAACTTTTAAAGAGCCTTATACGAAGATCCTAAGTAAATTAGTATATAGTTTTAGCTTATAGAGAATATAAGAGTAAAATATAATATCTAGAACTATGATTTCTATAACTTCGATAAGACAGGCTTTATAATAAACGTTATTAGCCTAGCTATAGTTGTTATACACGTCGATCGACGTAGTAGAGGTAAGACAGTTTAGCTAGGTAATTAAGAATAGGCTATAGCGATTATTTATATTAATAGCGAATAAGAGAAAATCTCTCTGTTTTTAGTAGTCTAAGGGAAATGTCACCTCTCTAGCTAGTATACTAAAGGAGGCCTCCTAGACGACTAGGTTATTAAATCTATAAGTAATAGGTAGATAAATAATAAGACAAGCCTAGAATAGATATAACACTTTAATAAGTATACTACTACTTAGACAAAGGGTCTATATTAAATACTTGTCCTCGATAGGTATAAGGGTTATAAATTAGCTGTATTTTAAGAGTACTATATAGCTAATAATATTATAACTCTCTATCTCCCTTCTTACTCGTCTTATCTTACCTAGCTACTTAATATAGGATACTTTAGTATTCTTAAGCGTATGTATAGACGTTAAATTAAGCTCTTTATCAAGGCTTATATCAACTATATTATAAAGATTAAGTTCTTTTTAGCCTTCTACACAGCTTATAATCAGTTAATAACAACTCGAAATACTAAAGCTGGGTTTTATAGAGCTAGGTTAGTCTCTTTTAATCTACAGGCAGTTATTTCCAAGCTTGATATCAGGTTACGAACTCTAACACCTCCTGTGGACCCCTCTATAAATGCTAACCTCTAGGTCTCTTAGACTCCTTATAACCTAACCGAAGCTCTCTTACAGACTACACTAGTCAAAAATCGTATTATACTCTATTAAGGAAGCTCGCTAACACCGATTTTTAAGACAGTAGCTGCATTAGCTAAAGGCACAGAGATATTAGCTCATAAGGTGACTTTACTATTAGCTAAAGTCCGGACCCTTCGCCAGGCAAATGAAGCCCTTAGTAAACGTCGGAGGGCTAAAAAGACTCGGATCCGTCAAGGGGGTGCACTTATTGTAGAGGATGCGCAGGATGTATTAGCTCAAAAGGAGGCAGAGGAGCAGGCTCGACGCGATAAGCGCGTTGAAGGGAGTGGGCAAAAGGAGGGGCAGCCCTCTAGGCGACGATGTGGCACTTGTGGAAAGACTAGTCATAATGTGCGAACTTGTCAAGAGTCTGTAGAACTAGATAACTCGTTTGATTCTGAGTAGTTTAGTTAATTGAATCTATTATGGTTGAGTAATTGTATGTTGAAGAGGTTTAATGGGGGAAAGTGGCCCGCTCGGTGATATAGCCCGCTCGGTGATAAACCACGTTATAACTTTCATATCCCTTAAAGAGTTAGCACGGTTCTTATTACTCTAACTTTTATTAATAATAACTCAATTGAGTAAAGTCCCTTGAATCTATCTCGGAAGTCGTTCCCTTTCACGTCGTTATGTATACGCTGGAGCCTGTAGTAATCATCCAGAGTGAAATTTAGAAGTCTTCGAATTTATAGTCGTACTGTTCTTAAACAATTTCAAATTTACAACATATTCAAAAAACACTCCAACAAAACCACGACTAAACTTCGATATCCGCGTCCCAGTCACTATCATTTTTTTCGTGCAATTTATATTCAAAGAGAAACTTGACCGTTATTTCAGAGCTTGCTCAAGGTCTAAATTCAAGCACAGCGACTAACACATGTCTCCCCTCTCTCTTCTGAAGATGCCAGCTTCGTAAGCTCGCTTCGTGAGGTTGCTCTTGAGGACAAAGGTTTGTTGACGAGGGATCCAAGAGATCTTGGTGATGAGGCATCAAAGAAAGCGGGGAGTGCGGTGACGAACGAACAAAAAAGCCCAGCATTAATTTCGAACACTTTAAAAGCCGATACCAGTACGGGCAAACAGGGCGGAAAGGAATATCAGTTGAAAAAGCTATGGAAACACACCCAATAAACAGCTTTAGCTTTTCTATACATTTAATCGAGCTCATCAATTTGTTACTCAGTTGCAACGAGACGAAATATACTAGTCATAAAAGTCAATAGAAGAGCCGAATAAGTTACACAATGACCAGGCAATGTTTGATTCCACAGACGCTCGACCGGAGTGCAGTAGAAAATCTCCAAAAGAAGTAGATAGCATAGAATATACCAATCGAACCATGTCCAAGCCATACCAATCAATTTTTTAAACTGTTCACTTGAAGAATTCAGACTTAGAATGTAGAGATTCATCGCTCGTCTAAAATCCTTCATTTCGTTCTATTTGTATCCCTCTTTTTCAATTTCTACCTCATTCCTTACATGGATTATCTAGATAGGCTGCTCGTCTTGCCCAATCGAGTTTTACGAATGCAGTTTGAGTAATATATTTCACCATCAGCGGACAAGCGGGGGTCACAGGCACAGAAAACGCACACTTTGGGAAAGAAAATCGTAGTATCTCTTCGGAATTTACTTGCGTAGTGTTGGTAGGTACGGTGATATCTGTTATATTAAGCCACTTATGAGATATCGGTATGCCCGTCGGGCCTGCCGGCAGGAAAGAGTTTTTCACGGTAGATGGATACGGCAATGGTTATTGCAAAGTTCTATATATGTGCCCTCTGCTCTTCCAGAGCATGGCAAGCAATTCAAGTCCTTTACTCTTGCTCTCTTGAAGTTCCTGCATTCCAACACGTAGAAACTTCATTCTTTCCATATATCTCATTTCCAAACATCCCTTTCGGGTGAAAGTTCTCGTAGTTTTAAGGATGAGATGGAGACAGCCTTGTATTCGCACCGTACATCCCTCCCCCCCGTCCCAAACAACGCTTTACGTTGATTTCTTACATGTGTAAGACTCTGGTAGATCCGGATGAATGTGATACTTGCATTGCCGTTTTGAGAAAGGGATAGTGCTTTCTCGCTTGTTTGTTGCATAGCGTTTGAAGGTTTCCGAAAGGAGGTCGCTTACAAATTCAGGGCAGACTCTTTGCAATCTTGAATTACCGAATCTATGTGAGCTTCTTTCAGAGTAAGGCTAATATGCATAAGCAGTAGTCGTAATTTAGAGTTCTCCTGTGCATGTTTGTAAATTAAGGCTACCCGTTTTCCGCTGGTGAGGATAGCTATTTTGAAATCCTCCTGTGATATGTCCGCGAGCCTCGCGATCTCATCCATCACCGCGTTGTGGAACTCATGGCATAAAATTGTTCGGCTAGACTGATGCAGGGTATCAGCCCTTGGGATCTACGGGTTAAACAAGTCTGTCCTTTTTCCTTGTAAGTTTGTTTGGGCGTTACGAGGAAGCAGTTCTTGAAGCTCCTCTACATGGAAAGATTTCGTCAAAATCCAGGTAACGAATATGGCAAAGGCTGCGGGATCCTCTTCGGTGAGAGTGACGGTATTGCTTTTTCCGCTGGTCCACTCCTTCTTACAAGCTGCAGGGGAGAAATCCGAGAGTGAGCAGATGATAGCTTTGTTGACGTAGAATGTGCGTTAGTCGTCCTCCTTTCCGACGATGATTTGTAATGGAGGTTCCGATAAGCTTTCTCTGACGCGAAAGAAATTGTAAGCAGTTCTGATGTATTCATGACCAGATGGGAACTACGAACCTAGTCATCTTCGTTTTTTGTTTTGATTTGGTAGAGAGGCATGTGTGTTTTCAGGTAAGTGATTTAGAGGAAGAGGGAGATGTGTTCTTAGCGAGCTAGTTGATGTGCATAGAGAAAAAAGGTAAGTCCTGTTGGTAGTATGGCACACTTAAATAGCTCCAGTGCAAGCGTCTACTACTAAGACAATCTCAACTTGTATGAGTCTCAAACCAATATTCACCAAGGTGTTGCTTTAGTATTCCAGGAGCATTCATCAAAAATCTTAGCTTCCGGTTAGCCACTCTTTTGCATGCAGGTTCCTTCGGTAAATCATAACGGTGACAAAAAGAGTATACGATTAAGCAGAGTTGCATTCGTTCGTGTGTCTTGTATTTCCACCCTCTGAAGGTCGCTTTCAATGTCCTCCTCCCTTATTTGCACAGAAGACGAGGCCAAAGTAGATACCTCCGTAACTTATCATAAAGATTTGTGTAACTATGCATAGTATCAAAGATTGTTTACAGTGTTTCAGGTTGGGAAAAGGTACACCAAGTCTGATAAAGACTCGTGTTTTTTATTTAACTTCTATAACGGAACTTGCGTCACACGTGACGAAATTATTTCAGCTTACTATACTTAGATATAACGTACATAATACAGTGGGGGTTCGTAGATATTGCCCGAGCTCTTTTTTATCCTAAAAATCGCTGAAAATCACTCTTTTTAAAACTCGATTATATATTTTACGCTAGCTATTTTATAATACTTTCTTATAAGATGTCTTTAGGTTTAAAATATCCTTTCTTTAGACTTTTTACTTAATTTATTAAGTATTTTCTTTATTATTTAATTAGTATAGAGTAGAAGTTCTCTTAAGAAATACTTAATATCGTCTATTTTTAGTATAATCTAGTATTTTTCTAACTCTACCTACCTTTAACTAAAAATAACTAATTATTTAGTTACTCTATACTATTTTCATTATTAAAGACTACTAGTAGAATCCTCTAAATAGTCTAAATAACAGCTTTTATAGAGTCTCTATATCTAAAGTTATATATTAAATTAGGCTTATTCTAGAGACATTTTAGTGTAAAAATAGAGGCAGGTAAATATCTACGAACCCCTCTCTCTACTAAATACTAACTAAGGACTTTACTAATAAACTTAAGTATACTATACTATTAAATAAAGTTGTCTTATAAAAGACGAATTCTATACTTAGGGAACGTAATATACACTAGCATCTAAATTACTTAGTCGGCTAAGTAAAGAATGTATATGATTGTAAGAGCTAAGATACGTTTACAGC
Source organism: Hymenoscyphus scutula (assembly GCA_001399465.1). Classification (NCBI taxonomy): domain Eukaryota; kingdom Fungi; phylum Ascomycota; class Leotiomycetes; order Helotiales; family Helotiaceae; genus Hymenoscyphus; species Hymenoscyphus scutula. The sequence continues at coordinate 22,916 of LKTO01000166.1, forward strand.
TCTATATCGTTCCCAACGTAGGTCATAGTCACAGTTGTTAGAAAGTTCCAATGTAGCAGATCCGACCTGGATGATAAGTACCACAAATATTCACAAATCAGGTGATCATATATAAGTGATATATTGTAAAGCCCAAGGGATATCCCGCTACTCGTCTACTACAATTTTCATAACCCTTTCCAAGTCCCCAATAGACCTCTCCACCTCTCTAAACACCCCCAGGCTGATACCCCTTCAACGCCGTCCCAAGCGGCGTAAAATCCCCCCCCTCAAGCACAACCTCCGACGTCCTCCACCCCATCCCCCACTGCAACCTCTCCTCCACAACCGTCGCATTAATCCACGCCCTCCTCGCGCCCCCATCCACCAAACTTCCCCCAAACGCCACAATCAGTCCCGTCATCTGCTCAAACGTATTCCCCACCTGCGTAGCATCCAGTTTAAACCCCGCATTCTCCCCCCTCGCACCCTCTAACCTCGCCGCCCCCGCATCCGCCATCTGTTTCCAAGTAACCTGTTCATCAGGCAGTAGAGCAATGAAAGAATTCCAAAGTGTCCGGTTGAAAGTGATAGTATCCCCAAAAGCGAAGTCACCGCGTGTAAGTTTACCGTCGTGGTCGAGTGGGGGACGGGACGTGTCGTCGATGTTAAATGTAGTAGGGAATCCGGTGGTGGAGTATTTAAGTACTGCCGGGATGGGGTTTGCAGAGACGGCGCGGGAGAAGTTGAAGGCTTTCATTTGGGCGAGGGTTGCAGATTCGGCGGTTATGTTGAGGCCGTTGCGGGGGATGTAGCCGTGGTTGGCGAGGGTGTTGAGACCGGGGCAGGCGGAGCGACGGTCTGTTGAGGTTGGGGCGATGTAGGGGTGATCGGGGTCTTCTGTTTGAGCTGTTGTGAGGCCTGCTAGGAGGGTGAGGGTGGTGAGGAGATTGAGATACATCTTTGCTGCGGGGTTCTGGTGGTGTGAAATGAGTGTGGTGGATGCAAGCGATAGTCTGGTGGTGGATGAGAAGAATACTATTCGGGGGCTTGATTCTACTTGTATCTCAAGAAGGCCCCTAGAGAGCTAAAAATACATTAAAAGGCATTATGCGGATTTGAAATGACATTGATAGGGTTGGCCAGAAATGGTTCCAGGTTGTTAAGTTCTCGGTAGTCCCGGAGTATAAGGAACAAGCATTTAGATAAACCTTAACAATTCCTTGGCTCGCCTAAAAAAAGGGGGCTCGGCTAATTGAAACACCAGACCCTAGTTGAGATATAATAGTAGACTGGAATATAAGCACTTAACTCTACATATTAACTCTAGGGGGCTGATGCTCTCCACATATTTATAGATGTTTCAATGTTGCACGTTATCACACCAGGTACGAATATAAATTAAGTTAGAGTTTGAGTAAAGTTTTCGTTTGAAAGTTGACAATTGACAGCGAAACCTTACACTAACTACCGATAGAAAACCAAAATGCCTGTGATTTCCCAAAATACAACCCATCCCCATCAACACCCCCTGGGCCGAGATTCCATCACTTCATTCCCTCACAAAAAAAAAATTGTTGAATCCTACATTAAAACCCATCTATAATCTAAAATACACCCAAAAATCGCGACCCAAGACCAAACCCAACGCCCCATCATCTATATTCACTTCCTCTTAAACAAACCCCCCAACCCCGCCAGCCTGCCCTTACCTTTGGGCGTGTACCCCTCCTCCTCAATATTATGCTTCTCGATAATATTCAAGAACACCTGATCCAACGTCGTCCGGCTAACAGCATAATACTGGATCCCCATAGCCTCACTCTGGTCCTCCAGAAACGTAATCAACGCCCCAATACCACTCTTCTCCCCCTTCTTCTCTACCGAAATCGCGTCACCACCAACCTCATCAACCTCCACAAAATCCACTCCCGAAATCGGTCCCTTCCCCTCCTTTTCCCCCTCAACCCGCTCCTCAGAAACCGAGAATCGGATCTGCCCATGATACGTCCTCTCCTCAACAACAGCACTCGGGAACGTATCCCCAATCCAAGCACGCAATCGCGAAATCTCCCCCTCATCCGTGTGAGGCGCCGACTTAAGCACAAGATGGATATAGAAACTACCCCCATGGAATTTGCGAAGGTAATCCGTCGTCCCAAACGCCAACATCCGCTGCGCCATGATGCCCGCCCGACTGGCAAGCGCATCCGCCTCCTCCATAGAATGCGTGGTGAGCAGCAGACTCCGTCCCGGAACGACAGACGAGAGAATCTCCCACATCTTCCGTTTGGCAGCAGCGTCCATACCAGACGATGGCTCATCAAGTAAGAGAACGGCTGGGTTACCGATGAGTGCTATCCCAAGTGATAACTTCCTCTTATTGCCCCCCGAAAGCTGGGCAGCCATGCGGGAAGAAAAGGCCTGTAAACCCACCGCTTTGATGACGGAGTCGACATTTTCATCAACCTTCGCGACACCCCGAACGCGACCGTAGAATTGGAGGTGTTCACGACAAGTCATGACGTCCATTGCGTCGAATTGGGGACAGACACCGAGTTGAGAACGAGCTTTGGCACGTTGTTTGCCAATATCGACGTTCCCCACAAAGACCCGACCTCCATTCTTACTCGGTTGGATATCGCCTCGAATCAGGGAGATTGTTGTGGATTTCCCAGCACCGTTGGGTCCTAGTAATGCGAAGACTTCTCCACGTCGGATGCCGAAATTGAGATTCTCAACCGCGGTCATTTTTCCGAATGACTTAGTAAGTCCGATGACTCGTAATCCATCATTGGTACTGCTTATTCGCTCTAGTTCGTCTGCTTGTTCTTCAAGGGTGATGTTTTGAACGGGTGCCACAGGAGGTGCTCCACGAACACGACGGTACCATGCTAAAACGGAGCCGGAGTCGTACCAGAGGAGGACGGCGAAGAGAAAGAGAATTTGGATGATCAGGTATAAAATGGGTCCACCGTATTGGAGGATTCCGCCTGGAGTGGTTGAAATATCACGATCGGAGCAAGTGGTGGAAAAGAGGTTGAGTGCTACAAAGAGCGCTCTGATTACATTACCGATGGGCATGACGATCGAGACGACGAAATTTACGACAAGAAGTAACCCGTCGATACGATTGATTGGCTAAGATTTGTTAGATAATTGAACTCATTTGATGGGGAGGAGAGACACATACCGCATAGGTGAGAGTAACCAGGTAGCCGATCAGGTAAATTAACAAGAGCACTGCTTGAGCAGCCGCCGTGAAAGCGAAAGCTGAAAGTGTAGTCCGAGCAAATAGCGACACCACATACGCCAGCAAAATAGAAGCCATCCCATAAAGTGCAAGAATGAGGAATAAGTAGCCGACATGATACCACGCCGAAGAAGAGGTAGCAAAAATGATGACACTTAAAGCGCTCGAGAACAGAACGAATAGGAAATCGAACCCCAAATATGCAAGCCACAAAGGCAAAGACCGAACACCATTCGAATACTCGAGATCTCGGATGTTTCGAATTCGCTCTATTGTCGGGTATAGAGCAAAGAATCCAGGGTAGGCAGCCAGTGCCAACCCAAAGTAGACCACGAGTTGAAGGGATTTTCCGGTTGAAGGTGCCCATGGGATATCAAACTCGGAATATTGAGTTGAGATGCTGACATTTGTCAATAGGATATCAAGCACATTGTGTCCAAATATTCCAAAGTAAATACCACGGTCTCCTAGATACGCAATAGTTGGGGGAGAGGTATCATCTCCAAGCCAAATTCCTGCTGGTCTGACAAATGTAAAGTTGGTATCGATGTAGTTGTTGAATTGATCCAAGGTTTCGACTAGCTGAATGACCCTTGCGACATCTGTATCCGGAGGTATGGGTACAGGAAGTTGTTGTTGGAATAATGCTCTAGCCGTCGTGAGCGACACTTTGGATGAAGGCCCGATAACAAGATTAAGTCTTTGGACTGTGATAAGACTTTCGACGTCTGAAACACGAGAGTTGTCGACAGGTGAACATCCAACAGCTCTGAAATCTTTCAAGAACAAGGTTACGAGCCCGGCTGCAATGACTGGTAGGAGAAATGCGCAAAGATAAGGGAGATAGTTCCGCCTCAAGATGGTATATCTCTTTCTAAAAAGCACCCAGCATTGCTGGAAAGGGCTGATGCGCTTGCCGGTATGTAGCCCAAGGACATCTAGACGGTCTTGTGGGGTTGCTGCCTCAACTAGAGTTTCGTCCATAACTTCGGTTATTTCAGAACGTGGCTTTTCCTCTACTATGGTAGTATTTGGAGATTTTGCCTCGTCAGCAAGTTGAAGGAATACATCCTCGATCGTGGGCCCGGAAAGTTGATAGTCGGATAATCCATGCTTGTCCAAGTATCTGATTATATTAGCAGCCTCGCTCGAAGTCGAAGCAGTATAAGTCGCTTGACCAAACGTATCATATCTTTCTGCGCCCTCGATATGGGGTGCCGAATGGCCGGGAGGGAGATGAAGATGGATTCGATAACCACCACCAAGCTTTTCTTTCAACTCAACAGATGTGCCTTGTGCTCGCAACGTGCCTTTAGAGAGAATGAACATCCTGTCCGCTAATAGATCCGCTTCGTCAAGGAAATGGGTGGTCAGAATTAGTGTGCGAGATCCTCTCTCCGCGAGTAATATATTCCAGATCTTCCTACGGGAAAGAGGATCTAGACCGGACGATACTTCATCAATACAACAGACGGCACTTCCTCCTGTGAACATGATTGCGAGTTGAAGCTTTCGTTTCTGGCCGCCTATGCGAAAGTTAGCGTGCCGCCTTTAGGGGGGAGCAACAAGTTGGGCGTCTTTCAGCCGGAGACGAATGTCGTTGAATTCTTGAGACATGAAACTTTTGACTCAGGACTTCAAGGGCATTTCAGGAGATTTCTTGCCGACATTTCAATCATCTACTAGGAGCTTGCTTACCTGAAAGAGTCTTCGATTTTGCGGAAATCTTGCGATCCAAATCAACCGCATGTACCAATTTCTGTAAAGTCTCCTTGGTATCATGTTGAAGTGGCGACTTGAGACGATTAAAAATCCTCACATGCTCCTCAACCGTAACCTCATCCCAAAGTACATTTTTCTGGGGCGCAATTCCAAGACCACCTTTTCCATTAACCGTAATAGAGCCACTCGTGACCTTGTTCAGACCAGCGATGGAGTCCAGCGTGGTACTTTTCCCACTACCGTTCGCTCCTAGCAATACACAAATCTCACCTTGTCTAGCGCTCAAATTCAAGCCGTCGACTGCGACTACGGTGGGCTTCGGATTTCGTGTGAAGGTTCGACGCAGCCAGGTGGTTGGGTAATGCTTGGTGAATTCTTGTAGACTGACCGTCTCATTTCTAGAAGCCATCGGAGAATCTTTGTTGTCGATTTCGACGATTCTTCCTTTGGATGTGGTGCCGAATAAGGACTTCGAGACATAGGCACCAATCAATGGATACAAGAAGATTTGTAGAATCAAAAAAACCCAAAAAGCGATTCCAGGAAGTTGCCATGGGTTTTGGGGGGCACCGTGAATCAGGTCCGTTGCCATTTTTTGACGTTCATATCGAGCCATGAACATCAAGAAGAACACATAATTGCAGGGCGCAAAAAGAATACTTAGAACAGCAACAGTCCCGGAGTCTTTAGCATTGATTACTTGGGCCAGGACTCCGAGTAATAAAGTAAGCAGAGCTACTGTGATACCACTGAGCTGGGCTTTTTTGAAAAATGAAGCACCAAGAAGTGAGAAACTTGACAATGCTAAGCCAGCCAGTATGTGATATACAATCACAATGGCCATGGAGGTTTCGGCAAAAACTCCAACACCAAAGACAACGCCAATTATGATCCAACCTGGGAGATATATCAGGTCGAAGGAAATGTGGTATGCTAGGAGTTGTGCCACTTGGGGTTGCCATCTCTTCTGGTTCGGCATCATTGCTTCGATGAGCTGTGATATTCCCAATTCTCGCTCTGAAGCAACAAATCCTGTGAGGTGATAGCTCACGCCAACCATTGCTATCAAAAAAGCCACAGCCAAAATGTTGATGATTGCTCCTTGGTAATTTACACGAATATTGATGTTCCTTTGCGCCTGAGTGATACTCGTGAAAGGGTATTCGGAGATGCTGCTCGAGAGGGGGGCAACCCTCGTCGATCCATTGACACTGATAATGGCCTGGTCCACTGCTTGCTGCAAGGGAAGGAGGAATATTTGGACATCGTTCGTCGTCTTTCCGACATCGATTCGCGAACCAAATGCGCCATCAGCCCTAGGGAACAATTAGCATAGAAATATCTCCGGGTTACAGACCACCAACCTCAGAGTGTAATTCCAAATCCCCCCCTTGCCCTGAGTAGGAGACGATTCAAAAACAACTCCTCCATAACACGAGGTTGCACCTCTCAAACTGCTTCGGCATGTCTCCAAGAGCTGTACCTCGTTCTGTAGTCGCACGACCTTTTTTCCAGCGGCTGTCACTTGTTGCGCCACCAACTCGATAACCTGGCCGATATCTCCACCACCTCGACCATTGTCGACAAACGCAACCGTCTCTCTTCCACCCGTGGCAGCATCCAACCCTTGCCCCAAAGTCCGTATCTCGTTCGAGGTTCCAATGCCATAATTCGAGGGAGGGATGAACAGATTCCGGGCATAACTGAGGAAGATTACAAAGGCGACTGGCAGGAGAAATGCGCGGATGGTGGTAGAGATGGGATGGCGTTGGAGTGCAATCAATCCATTCTTGCGTATGAGGGTATTGACTTGGCCCGCGAAGGGAGATTTCCAACGAGACATGGCAGATGAGAGGAGGCTTGTTATTGAGGAAAGCTGTCGAGTCTGGAGGTTGCGGATCGGCTCATGTTGTTTTTTACAATGACAGAATCTGATTCTCTAGAATTCACGGATTGTTATGAATAGGATATCACTTCATCGTGGAGTGGGAGCCGAGCGCAAGGCGAAGTCATCTTCTGCTTCGTATGTTTTGTTGCAACCTCCCTGTACATTACCAAAGAGGGTCTTGGTCGGCTTGGTTTTACGGTTTTACGAGTCGGTCTTCCATCATCCCACCCTGAATACGTAATAAAGCAGCCCGTGTATAACTTTGTAGAGCAGGTTCGTATAAAAAACTACTGTTGTCCTCATATTCATGAATAGATTGTTTCAAAAATAAAAGTTACATTAATGGCTAGCGAAGGGCGAGGTGCCTCGCGATCGCCGCTTTTAAGTTCAGCCTCCGTGAGGTTAAAGCGGTTAACCTGAAGCTTCCCCTCCACAGCCCAGCAGAGCCTCCTCCCCATCACCCCCCCCACTATCCTCCTGTCATACTAACCGCACCACACGCGCGTCATAGGCAACCCTTTCTATAATCATGAACCCAGCTACGCGTACTCACAAGTAAACAACTTTCGCCCGAATCCTCTCAGAATCCGCAATGGCAACTCATATTCCCGCGAAGCTCAAGAGCGCAGACCTGACCCGATTCATCGTTCGCGCTGCTCAACTGGAGTCTGCTCGGCCAGTTATAGCTTATTGGTGTACATAGCTCCGCTGTTTCTACCCTTTTATTAAATTCGCTAACAATGGACAGGCGAATATTGGATTGTCAATCAAATCCTCTCCAAAGGCCTTCACAATGCCGACGCTGAGACGCTGAACTATACCACAACCTTGATGGACAAATTGGAAAAGGTACGAAGGATTCCGCAGCCGAGATCGGCTTTAGTTCAGGGCATATACTGAAAAGTGGATGTGGGCAGATCAAGGCGGAAAACCCAGCAAACGATACGATTATCGACGATGTAGCTGGACAAGCATACGTGGAACAATTTGGATCAGAGACATTTCAGAGAGCAGATCGTGCAGTGCAAGCAGACAAAGTGACTAAGTCAGTTATAATTCATCACCAGTCGGGAGCGAAGGAATACTAATATAAATCCAGACAAACAGCGGACACCTTCCAAGCTGCGGCTACCTTTCTTGAGTTGGTCAATATCTGGGGAGAACCAGATAATGAAACCCGAGCAAGAATAAAATATGCGAAATGGAACGCAGTCCGAATTGTAAGAGCGCTAAAGGAAGGAAAAGATCCCAACGAGTCAAATCCCAAGCCCGAACCAGCTCCCGAAGAGAGTCTACCAGCATTGGATCCACACGACCCCGAGGTACAAGGGCTAGGAGGACCATCAAAACCAAGACAAGCATCGGTGGAGGATGTTCCTGATGAACAAGATCAAGTGGACTCTCAACTTGCAAGACAATCCTCTATCGATCGATCTCTACACCCTTCTGCCCAAGTCTCAGCACGCGGATCACCTGGCGTTGCTGCTTCCAAGCCTTTTGATCCTTATCCTCGAGATGGATTTCCATATAATGCTGTTCAGGACGACAATGTATCACCACTGGAATCCCCGAATGATAGGAATAATTCCGTAGGAGGGGGATATTTCCCTGAAGTACCAACATTCACAGCAGAGACCCAAGACTCAACAAAGCCAACAGCGCCTTCAGTAGAAGTAATGGATTTAGGTCTACCCAATCAACCATCCACCCCCCCAGGAATCTCACCCGATTTCGAATCCTTTCCTCCCCCTACAATAAGCCAACCTCAAGCACCCCCAAGTCCTCCACCCCAACAATTTTATCAACAGGCTCCTCCACCACCCGTTCAATCAATCCCTCTACCTCCAGCGCAGCCAACCTACGCACCACCTCACCCAGTATCTCATCAAGCCCCAATCCCTCCCCCATCACAACCTCAATACCACCAACCCCCTCACAACGCACCACAACCGCAAGCCCAACCACAGCGTTACAACACCGATGACGCTTCGATAGCCAAGGCGCAGAAACACGCGAAATGGGCCATTAGCGCCTTGAATTTTGAGGATCCCGCGACGGCGGTTAGTGAGCTTCGAGCTGCTTTGCAGACTTTGGGTGCTCAGTAACTTGTCTCATTTGTGATTCGGTTTTTTTGTATGAGGGGGGAAGCAAGCATGCAGATTATTAATTCGTTTGATGGAGACGTGAGGAAAATAATACCCCCTTTTTTTGCATGTAATATTAAGAATTTACTTTCTTTATGGTGTGATGATATTTATGTTCTCTCTTTTTTGGAAATATAGGGGAATGACGTTGAATAGGGATTGTATAATCCGGATTCTTTTCCTCTTTTACTTGGGAATCTGCTCTTGTGTTTCGCTCTCGTTCTCGTGGTGGCTTTGGCTTTGGCTTTGGAAAGGCTGGCTTTGAATGGATGGGAATTGTTGACTTTGCTCGACTGTTGGAGAAAGTGAGTCCGTGGGGAGTATATTACTTGTTTCGTTGGAAAGTTCGGAGTCGATGCTTGCACTGCTATTCTGTTAGTTTGTTCATATTCCTCTCTCTCTCTCACTCTCTCTCTCTCTCACACTCTCTCTCTCACACACTCTCTCTCTCACACTCTCTCTCTCTCACACACTCTCTCTCTCACACTCTCTCTCTCTCACACACTCTCTCTCTCACACTCTCTCTCTCTCACACTCTCTCTCTCTCACACTCTCTCTCTCTCTCTCTCTTTCTCTCCCCGACCCTCTCTTCCTCTATCCCCATATCTCTCTCTCTATTCCTCTTTTCCTCTCTCCCTCTCTTCCTCGTCTCTCTTCCCCCATCTCTCTCTCTCCTCGCTCTTCTATTCAAAAATAGACTTTGAAAATAACCATAAAAGAGATAAAACTCACAAACTCCACCTCTGCCTAAAAATCTCATCGAAAGTCAGAGGTTCGAAGGGATTCTCTCTCTTCCTAGGTGTACGGTAGGGGTAGGATCTCTCGATTCTGTTGTTTCTGTTTCTGTTGTATCTTCTTGGACGTGAGGCGAGTGGGCGTGTGGGGAGTGGGTGTGTGGGGTGATGTCTTGAGAGGTGTTTACTTGTGTTGTGGTGGGTGTTTGGTTTTTTGTTGTGGGGAGTGGAGGGGGGGTTGTAGTTGTTGTGGTTGGGGGTGTGGTTGGTCTGGTTATTGGGGATGGAGGGGAAGGTAGTCGGGAAGGAGGGGAGGTTAGTGGGGGAGGGGGTGTTTGGAGTTATGGGGGAAGGTGTTGGTTGTGGCATTTTGGGGGGGTTGTTTGGGAAGGGGAATGGGGATGCAGAAGTGAAGGTAGAGGTACAAGATTTTTGGGATTTATTCTGTGGTGATTGCGGGGGTGCGTTGTGATGGTTGTTGTGATGGTTGTTGTGATGGTTGTTGTGATGGTTGTTGTGATGGCTGTTGTGATGGATGGCGGGAGGCGGGGAAGGGGAACAAAGAAGTTCCTTCTTTCGGGTTGATTGGTGGGGGACAAAGGGAGGGGATGAATCCTTTTTTTTTTGTGAGGATGGAAAGGTCAGGTGGGTGTAACTTCTTGGACTTTGCGTAGAGGAGAGGATTTATGGATGGGGATGTGTTTACATATTTGAGGTGGAGGGTTTTGTGAAGGATTTCGGTGATTGGGGTGGATTCTAGATGAGATTCGGGAATCTCCTTTTGTGTTTCTGTCTTGGTTTTGTGGCCGTTACCTTTTGTTTCTCTTGTTGTTATGCGTTTTCTAGATGTTTCGAGTAGTTGAGTCGTCGTTTTATTGAAGGGGGGAGGAGTTGCGAGTACTTTATTGAGTCAACTAGCTACTTTTCAGTAGCAGGTGAACGAAGGTGACTGGCTTGGCAACCTTCACAATTTTGATCGTTGTTGTATTTGAAGATCACCGAGCACTCTATCATGCTGTCCTGTCAATCTCGAGTTTTGTGGGCAGTCGTTGCGAGTACTGTGTTCAACCACTAGCTACCAAAGACCAAGTGGAAGAACGTAGGTTGGCAACCTTCACAATGTGGATCGCTGTTATGTTTGAAGATCACCGAATAGTCGATCATGTTCTCCTGTCAATCTCGAGCCTCTTTAAATTCATATTGTTTTCTCATGGTTGCGAGTGAGGGGTGGTAAGTTGGGAGCATTCCCATCTAAGGTGTTCAGTTCCATAATAAGTATTATTTTAGAAAAGATTGTTCGTGTTCTGCCAATTTTCCGTCACGATCTCTTCTATAGACCTATTCATAATTGCTAGTGAGCTGCCACTCACTCATTTCCTCACCAAGCGAACTTGCCCATTATTAACCGACCATTGCAAAGTATTCTCAACAAAACAAGTACGAAATCCAGTCTAGCAAAAAACTCGCAAATCCTCAACCCATCATTTCATTCCACCCAAAAAAGAAGGCATTAAAGGACCAGACTGAGAACAAGTAACAAAGTCAACCCAACGAAAAAAAGCCCTTAAAAAATCCGTCCATACTCCCCAACCAATATAATACCAACGAATCCCCCCTTCATTTCCATCACCCATTTAACAGCTTCCTTCCTCTTCCTCCTCCGCTCACACGCAGAATGAATTATTTTCCATCTTCTATCTTCTATCTTCATTTCTCCCTTTCTTTCTTTCAATAAGAAAAACACTCCAAACAATCCTCAGTTCCATGTCTACACTCCCTCCCACCACAACACCCGCTCCTCCCGACATTCTGTCGCCCGCATACACAACAACTCCAGCTCCAAGTCCAGAGCTGGGGTTTGGCAGTGCAATTGAACTCCTTCCTACGATCGGGACGGGGTAGATTCGGTGGTGGGAATTCTGGGGCTGGGACTTTGCAGGGTTGTGGTGAAATTGCGGAGGGGATGGGGGTGGTGTGCGGAGTTTGTATACGTAGAGGGATTTTAGAGGTGTGCGGGGTGGTGTTTTGTGCATCTTTTTTTTTCTGGGGTGGGGGGGGGGGGGCCAAGTTGGAATCCCTTATTTTTATTTTTATTTCCTTGGGGAGGAAAAGAAGGATGTCTTTCGTGGTTGGACTGGGTTGGGGTGGGTGTATGTAGTTGTTGGTTGGAGAATGTTGGTCTTCGTTATGAACGAAAGATAGGAAAGCACTTAGTTTAGAGATCTTGTGTGGTGGAGGAATTGATGAGAAGTTCTCGAATGTGCAGAATTGATCTTTGGAAATTAGACTCATATAATATAAAGAATCTTCTCTGCATCATCGAGTTCTGAAGCGAGGACACGGGCTCAAAAAGACGTGTGTGGGAGAGTATGCAGGTACAGTACCGTACGAACCATCTAGTCTCTTCGCTCTCTCGAAACCGAGACCGAAAGTTACGAGAAGGAAGCAGAGATTTGAAACCTTGGATCAAGGGGTTTCGAGAAAGAAAAGTTAAGCAAACCCACTTGGTCAGTGTCCTAAATGTCTAGGACATCTCCGAAGTTTTGCAGTATCTCTTGTTCACCAAAGAAGCGGGATCAACGTGAGAAGGGGGGTTTCTTCTTAATTGTATCTTAACTTGCAGGTAATAGAATTATCTTTCTTTTAGTTTTGCTTAGCTGTAATTAACACTACAGAACCCTCCCTTCTCATTTAAGCGAGATAGTTTTAACTCGTTTCTTCGCAAAAATGCTAAAGGACATACGATAGAAGCATGGAACGAGAAGAAAACTATTATCACGAAATTCGTCACGTTAAATGTAGAAAAGAGAGAATGGAACAACGATTTCTAGTAATTGTTTTGTTCATTATCATTATCCTACGCCATCCGCAACCCCATCCCCCAAAAGTTAATCTGAAGATATCCATTCTTTCCTTCTCCCCCCCAGAACGCCCTAGACCTAAATATGCCACCCCATCAAAAAGAATCAAAAGGAGAAAACGCAAACCGAATCCCAAACCCCTCCCCACCGACATATATCCCTCAAACCCCTTCCCTTCCCTTCCCAAGTAACCCTCCTCACCCCCCAGGAACATAAACCCCCTCCTTACAAAGCACAGTAACATTCTTAAAAAACCTCCTCCACTCCAACGGATCCCCCTTAACCTTCACAAACCTAACCTCCAACAACTCCACCTCCCCCGTCGAATAAGAATCCACAACAATATCCCCCGTCAGCCCACACATCCTCCCATCCAGCGTCTTGATCTTGATCCATCCCTCCCTTCCCACGGGGGGTATAGGGATATTAAGTTGATGTAAAGCGTCTTCGAGAAGTTGCAAGAGTAGAGGAGCAGAGAGATGGGAGAAGAAGCGTGTGAGTGAGTAATTCGGGATGATATCTCGGAAACGTCGCGCGTGTTGGGTGAGTGAGTAAGGGACCGAAGGCGTGGTAGCGAATTGCGACATGGATGGTTCGTCGGCGAGGATGTCGAGGGAGGGGGTGGGGATGTTGGTATGGAGTGCGGAGGTGGGTTGACTTGCACTCATTGCTGCGGCATGGATTCTTGGGGGTCGTTCCCAGTCGAACATCACATCATTAATTGGTGCTTCGGGTTGGGTGAATGAGAAGCGCGGTTGGTTATCTGGGTCCAGATCCATTGCATCTTGGCTTTGACCACGGGGGCGTTGGGAGGCTGTCGGTTGTTGACTGAAGTCGATGTGTAAACCCTCTAGCATTTTTGTGGCGAGGGTGATTTGGTCGGTCATTCTCCCTTCCTTCGACATGAGAGTGTTCTTTCGTGTGAACCAGGGGTGGGCTTTTATTTGGGGAAAGTTGAATCTTGAACTGCAGTCTGTGTTCATCATTCCGCGAAGTAATGATAAGACAGATTTTGGTAGGCGTTTCCAGAGATCATCTTCGCTGTGTCCTCGTTTTCCGTTGAATTCTTGGAATTCCCAACTCATATCTGTAGGCTCATCCCAAGGTGTGTTTCCAACTAGAAGAACGAATAACACCACACCGCAAGACCAAATATCGCACATGTTTGCTGAATAACCTGCTGCCTTTGGTCCTCCCCTCGATTGTGTGCTTTTTGAACAGTGAATGACTTCCGGGGCGATGTATGGAGGACTTCCACACATAGTCGTGCTCAACTTCGTCTTCCCCTGATACTCAAAAAGCGTTGCCAATCCAAAATCCGCAATCTTCAAACTCCCAGACTCGGAGAGTAATATATTTTCCGGCTTAATATCTCGATGAGCAACACCTTTGGCATGCATATAAGCAACTCCACTAATCAATTGGGAAAAGTAAAGGTGTGCAATATCCTCACTAACTCCCACGTCTGCCTCGATTTTGTCGAATAAGTCGCCTCCTTCTGCATACTCCATAGCTATCCATTTCCATATGTTGTCTTCGCCTGTGGCAAACCATTCTATGATATTGGGGTGTTGACCAATGTGGGAGTGGAGAGAAACCTCCATGGCGATTTGCTTTGCGGAGATGCGACCATGTTTTACGGCGTAGGCTTTGTGAATGAATTTTACGGCGAATATTGGTGTTGTATCTGTGGGAGGGATGGCTTTTTTTATTCTAGAATATGTTAGAGAGTATTTTATGGAGGTTGGATTGGGGTTGAAGCTGAATCTTACGATGCATAAGCTCCTCTGCCAATGGTTTTTGAAATGATTCGGAAGGGCAGGTCGCGGGGTAAAGGATCGAGTTGACTCTGCATCAACATGGTTAGAAGGGATGAACGAATAGTGCGATTGAGACGGGACTTTGAGAGAGGGGAATTCCAGGATTTATCTTGTATATACGAACCATTTTCCAATAAGTGTGTTAGGTTTATTAAAAGCAAAAGTAAGGGCAAGTATTGAATTCCAATGAACTGATCGATTGTCGCGTCTGGTTTCAAGATATAAAATAGTCGCGTCGGCCATTGGTGATCAGGCTCCGTGAAAAGCGGGTCAGAGCAGGCTGCAGTGTAGCCTCGTGGTTTGGGTACTCGCCCGACCTGAGTAGTGGATCCTGATTCAGCGCGTTGTCAAAGGAACCGCGAGCTGCTCTCGGCCTGCAAGTAAACAGAACCACCACCACCCACCACTTTGACTGCCTCCTTGAAACCTACAAATTCCACCACCAACGCTTGCTTTGTTCACCCCAATCGCTTGCAATCTTCCAAACTTGAGTTAATTGTACTCCATCCACAATCCCATTCACGCTCTTTATTGCCTCGTCGCCACATCGTCCTTTCGACCTCGCACACATTCCACACTGCACCAGCTCAACTCTCCAACATCCACCAAAGTCTCATTTTCACCATGAATTACGATATGGAAGACACTCAAAACTCCGCTCCAGGTAGTCTCCAAGCTGCTCAAGCAACAAAACTCGCAGCCCCAAAGAAAGGACCCGATGCCCAATCCACAACCAAACGGTAGCTTCCCCCTGTCCCTCCCCATCTCTCCCCTTTCCATCTAACACCACCAGCCTCCAAACCGAATTAATGCAACTCATGACCTCCTCCGCTCCCGGAATCTCCGCCTTCCCCTCGGCCGACGGAAACCTCCTCTCCTGGACCGCCACCATTGAAGGTCCAGACGAGACCCCCTACGCAAACCTCACCTTCAAACTCTCCTTCGCCTTCCCCTCAAATTACCCCTACGCCGCACCAACGGTCCTCTTCAAAACCCCCATCTACCACCCTAATGTCGATTTCTCGGGTCGTATCTGCTTGGATATCTTGAAGGATAAATGGACCGCGGCGTATAACATTCAAACCGTCTTGTTGAGTCTGCAGAGTTTGCTTGGGGAGCCGAATAAGTAAGACTCACTACCCCTCTATCTCTCTTGCTCTCTTTGTGTTGTGCAATTACTGATTTGGAATAGTGCGTCGCCTTTGAATGGGGAGGCTGCGGAGTTATGGGATAAGGATCCGGAGGAGTTCAAGAAGAAGGTTCTTGCGAGACACCAGGATATTGATGATGAATGAAGCATTGGGAATCAATTTCTGGCATAATGAAATGATGGGGTTTTGGGGGTGGGGCGTATTATTGGAGGGAATGTGTGTATACTTGCGGAATGGATGAAGCCTTCGGTCATGGACTTTTTCGTTATATCATACATACCATTGGCACTGGTCTTTGTTCGCGCATCAACAAAATGGAAGCGGGGAAGGCGTAATTGTGGATACGACTCGTATCGTCGTTATAAACGATTGCATAGGAGATCACTCAGCACTCTTGTTTGTGGGGCTGATGTACTTGGATCCTGGAATTCTGGTGTGCGTCGGGAGAAATGCCAATATTAATTTGTCTGTTCCCTTTGAAGCTTTCGTGATGTTGATGCTTGTGAATGGCACCTCGTGACCGATGCTTCTTCTAGTTCCGTTGATTCGGAAGGAAATTTAATGTGCCATTTGAATCGAAAGGTTGGGGGAGTTTCGAAATGCCGCGAGATTGTATTTGAGAGACCCATCTATCACCATCTACTCATTTCTTCTCCCTACGCTTATCCATTCTTCAATTTCTTCCTCTCCGAGACTCCAAATAAAACCCCCCTATCAATTCTTCAATTTACCTTACCCTAAAGTAACATTATTAGACCTCATTTATCATTGACCAACCAGAAATCAAGCCCAAGACTGAAATCAAGCTAGCATCTGAACTTCTTAACTTCCTAACTTTCTAACTTCTTAATTCACACTCCTAAAACCAGAAAGAAGGAGTAAAAAGAAGGTTTCCCCTTCGGTCCTTCTTAACCGTTTTAATAAGTGTTTTTCTTTTAGTATATAAAGTTACTTCTAGCGAAGGAATCTATAAGTCCGATTTAAGTTATAAAGGAACTAATAAGAATTAATATTTAGGACTCGATATAAAGAAGATACTTCTATAGATCTATCTATAGATAATATAGCTCTTACATCATCTAAAGTAAGCCTAAAAGAATATTAATTTTTCTAGAGAAATTTCTACTAGAATAATTAAATATCTAGAGTTTTTAAAAGTAGAGTAAAATAGAAGAGATATATATAATCTAGTTTTAAAGTTAGTAGATTTAAACTTTAAAGAGTTAATAGAGTAAATTTAATTAATTTTTTAAAAGTAAACTATCTTCTTTTTCTAGTCTAGTATAGACTTATTTCGTTTACTACTTTAAGATTTATATATCTAGATTTTAAGAATTACTAGCTTTAATAAATAGATAATCTAGTATAGAGAGACTATTTTAAAAGTAGATAGATTTATAGTAGAGAAGTATATACTTAGTTTATATATATATATAAAATTTACTACTATATAGTATAAGTATAATATAGTTTATTAGCGAGTCGATTATATTACTAAGTCGATTACTAAAAATATATATAAAAAACGTCTATATAACTCTAGTAAAAATCTATAATTCTTAATAAAAATTAATATAATTAAAAACTTTACTTTCTTATATTATATATAAGTAATAGTAGAAATCTTAGTTACTAATTAATTATAACTACTAAGTTATTAAAGAAATAATTTTTTTTTAATAAATATAGAGGTAATTTTAAGCGAATTATTAGTTATAACTAGTAAGAGTTCTAAAATTTTAAAATTACTTATTTATATAGTAATAAAGTAAATTTTTTAATTTTATTAATTTTAATTAAGAATTATAGATTTTTACTAGAGTTATATAGACGTTTTTTATATATATTTTTAGTAATCGACTCGATAATATAATCGACTCGCTAATAAACTATATTATATTAATTATTAATCTAATTAGATTAGATTAGAATTCGATTAATAGAAATTCTAATTAGATTAGATTAATAAATTTAGATTAATCTAATTAATATAGCTAAATAGAGCTATTAAGTACTCTATATTAAAGTAATTATTCTTAAAGGTTTCTTTCTTCTTCTCTTCTTTCTTTTCTATCTCTTCTTTAGCTTCTCTCTTCTTCTCTTCTTCTATTTTCTCTTTTATATATATATCTTAGAATTTAAAGCTATATTTTCTATCTATATTCTAATAGATTCTAAAGATTATTAGTTAAAGAGAAGATTAGTAAGAAGAAAGTAGAGTTCTAATATATTTCTATTAGATTTTTAGTATATTCTAGAATTATTTTAGAAATTAAGTAGTTTATAATTATTTATAATACTTATAAAGCTAGTTATTATATATATTACTAATAATATATATATATACTTAGTATATAGTCTATTTAATATAGAATAAAGATATATATCTAATAAAGAAATAACTTAGATAGACGCTTAGCGCTATAGTATTAGAGGTTATATCTATAGAGTTATCTTAGTTATCTAGCGACTAGTAGTAGTAATAGTAATATTAATAGTAGTAGCGATTTATATAATACTTATAGAGAATATATAGCTATATCTACTATATATAGAGAGAGTCGAACTCTATATTAGTATAGCGATTCTTAAACTAACTAGCTAACTAAGTCTCGTCGAGTTAGATTACTTATAAAGAGGTTTATATTAGAGTAGTTTACTTAAAGATAAACTTATTATTTAACTATAAAGCTATTAAGGTAGTAATAATAATATAATATTAAGTTAAGTATAAAGCTTCTATTAAATAGTAAATATACTAGTCTTATATAGAACCTTCGTTTATTCTAGAGCTTACTAGAGCTTTAAGCTTCTATAAGCTCCTCTAATTATATAACCTTATATAATCTAACGACTAGGAAATCCTTAGACCGCTTAGCTAACCTAAGCGTCTCTATTTACTATAAGAGTTCTTAATAGTACTTAATCTATTAGAACGCCGCCTAGTCTTTACTTATTATCTATCTAGATATATAGTTTATAATACTATTCTCTTCTTAGTCTAGTATATCTCTAGACTTAAGTATAACCTAAGATATATCGTTTATATTACTAGCGTCTACTTCTTCTTTTAATATAATAACTAAAACTTAGAAGTATAAATAACGATTACTTCTTTTTAAAATAATATAATTCTATAGTTCTTCTTCTAATATAACTTATTCTAACTATATCTAGTACTATTAAGATTATATAGTTCTAAATAGTAAATCGTAATAGTATAGAGAATACGTTTATTATAGAATAAAGTATAATATATTAGCTATATCTATTAAAGATCTCTAGAGTATTTAGCTAGAGAAGAAGTAATTAAAATTTAAATAAGATATAGCTTTTAAAGTAGCTATAGCTAGTTTAGCTTAGATTCGCGAGCTTAAACAACGATAGTAGAAGCTTTATATTTAGAGTATAGATATACTTCGACGAGAGTTAAAGACTCTTAATAAGCTTAACGCTACTAAAGAGAAGAAGAGAATAGAAAAGAAAACCTAGAAGGAAAGAATTAAGATAGAGATAGCTATAGCTATAGGTAGTAGCCTAGGTAGTTATATATCTACTTATACTAATATATCTCTTTCTAATATTTCTCTAGAATTCGATCTTAATTCTATCTTTTTTAAGGTCTATTCTACTAATTATATAATATAGATAGACTTAGGTTTTAGAAATAGAACTCTTTAAGTTCTATCGAATACTAGCTAATATTCTCTTTTAGCTTCTAAGTATTCTCTAAGTATATATAATCTAACTATTTAATTAAATACTTAATCTTATCTCTAATAAGTTTATAGTTAAGAATCTTCTTAACCTTATACTTAGCGTTTAGATTAACTAGTTAAATCTCTATAAGTAGAGCTAGTAGTACTTCTAGTAGTACTAGTTTAAGTAGAGATATATAGAATACTAGAAAGATATTTATTATTTTTAGTAGAGCTAATTTATAATTTAAAGATTCTTTAATATATTTAAATTTAAATAGTCTAATATAAATATAGTCTAGTTTTCTACTTAGTCTCTTTATATCGATGTTTTTTTACTATAAGTAGACTTTATCTCTCTCTTTTAGTATTAGCTTCTAACTATATTATTTATTATAATATAGTTTATTAGTAAGTCGATTATATTACTAAGTTAATTACTAAAAATATATATAAAAAACGTCTATATAACTCTAGTAAAGATTTATAATTCTTAATAAAAATTAATAAAATTAAAAACTTTACTTTATTATATTATATATAAGTAATAGTATAAATCTTAGATACTAACTAATTATAACTACTAAGTTACTAAAGAAATAATCTTTTTTTAATAAATATAGAGGTAATTTTAAGCGAATCGTTAGTTATAACTAGTAAGTATTCTAAAATTTTAAAATTACTTATTTATATAGTAATAAAGTAAATTTTTTAATTTTATTAATTTTAATTAAGAATTATAGATTTTTACTAGAGTTATATAGACGTTTTTTATATATATTTTTAGTAATCAACTTAGTAATATAATCGACTCGCTAATAAACTATATTAGTAGTATATATTATACTCTACTTAAACTATAGATCTTTTATAAGTTTCTTATATAGACCTTTAATTTTCGAGGCTAGTACTCGAGTTAATTAATTATTAACTATTATTTCTATTAGTCTATTATATATAAATAATTTATATATAAAGTTAGTATAGAATAGCGATATTAGTATTATTTCTATAGTTAAACTATTATATATAAACTAAGCTAAAGGTAGTAGTTCTATCTAATTATTCTATTAGTAGTTTATATAGTAATAGAGATATATTTTAACTACTTAATTTATCTATTTATTCTCTCTATTAGTCTAGAGATAGAAAGCTATCGAAAGCTTTTCTTTTATATCTAATCGCTCTATAAGAGTAGTCTAGAACCTCGAGATAAAGAGTTTATCTCTATCTAAGAATATTTCCTTTAATATTCTATAACGTGTTTCACAAGCGAGTCGCCCACCCAAGCGAGTCGCCCACTTTCCTAGTCGCGTACCATCTACTACCTTTAAATGACAATAGCTCAACACCACAACATTCAATTACCTTCTCAAGAAGCCAGCATCATTTTAGCGACCCAAGCACTCGAAAACAACGCGCCATTGACTGAACGAAGTGCTGCAAAGATTTACCAGGTTCCTTGAAAGACTCTCTCCGATCGACGCGCCGGAAAGCCTCCACGACGCGATTGCCAGCCTAATTCGAAAAAACTTACGAAGCCAGAGGAGGATACAATAGTTAGATATATATTAGAGTTGGATTCGCGAGGGTTTTCGCCTACAAGGAATATGGTACGAGATATGGCCAACAATCTGCTAAGAGAGCGCGACGGAGAGCCTGTGGGCAAGAACTGGCCGGACAACTTTATTAAACGTACACCTGAGCTTAAAACTCAATGGAGTCGTTCTTATGATCGTCAGCGAGCTTTGACTGAGGATCCGCGAGTTATTGGCCCATGGTTCACGCTTGTATAGTCTGTTAAAGAGAAATATGGTATTCAAGAGGAGGATATCTACAACTTTGATGAAAGTGGCTTTATGATGGGGGTTATTTCGTCCTAACTAGTTATTACAAGCTCAGAAACGCGTAGGAAGCGAAAGCAAGTTCAGCTAGGCAATCGTGAATGGGTTACAGTTATTTAGAGAGTTAACGCAACAGGATGGGCAAACTCACTATTCATCATATTCGCAGGTAACGTGAGATAACTAAGGCTACAACTAAGCGTAAAAGTCGTAAGAGGAAGTATATTAAGGGTTAAGAGACATTAACAGTAGGCAAGGTAGCTAATTTAATTACTTCTAAGGAAACTAGCGACCAGAAACAAGGTGGAGAGTCTAGGAAGAGAGTTCGCATAGACAGGCACTATAGCCTTTGTAGCAAAACGGGGCATAATTCTTGTACTTGTCAGGCAGAAATATTAGATGTAGAAGATAGCGACATTTCCGAATAGTACTAGATAGCGTCTATAGTTATAACAAAATGTGTAGTGTTGAGTATTTTGCATCGCAATAATACTAGATTGAAAAAGTGGGCGACTCGCTTAGGTGGGCGACTCGCTTGTGAAACACGTTAATAGTAATTTATATTAGAATAGTTTACTAATTAATAACTCTATTTTAATATACTACGTCTATTCTATCGACTATATCTAGTTAGTATAGCTCTATCTTCTTAATAGAGACGTTTAGCTTTTTAAGTACTAAGAGAGAAAGAAAGTTACCTGTCGCTTCTAAGTTAATTATAACCTAGAGTTCCTATCCTCTAATCTTTATAGTTACTATTAACTAATAGTCTTCTAATATAGTATAGATTTCGTTTTTCCTAAAGTATACTATAAAACTTTACTCTCTCTAGCTAATTTCTACTACTTAGAGGTCATTTCTCTAAGAGTAGAGTATTACTTACTAGAAGTTACTTTTAGACACTCTATAGACTATTTACTATTCTATAGCTTAGCTATAGTTAGGTTTATTACAGGTGAACTATTTCTCTAATTCCTAGTCTAATATAGGTTTTAGGTAGTAACGCTACTATATAATTATATCTTCTAATATAACTTCTAGAGCCTAGTATTCTTCTACTTATAGTTAAGTAAAAGGTTAATCTCTTTCTCTCTATAACTTAAGAGTAGACTCGAAGATGTCCTTAATAGCCTATATGTTTAGTTTTCCTTCTATAGTGTCTAGGTTACTTTTAAGATTCCTAAAGATAATACTTATTAGAAGGTTATCCTAAACTCGAAATCGTTCTAGCGCTTCTAGAGCTTGTTCTCTAGTTATATAAGAGGCCTAAAAGTCTAACTTGTTTCTGTTAAGGTCTATCTATCGATTACTATATTCGAAACATCTAATAAATACCTATATTTCTTCTACTTAAGGATCGTTGTCCTAGTTATTTCCTTAACTAGACGTGTCTAATAATTCTAATAATAAGTCTAATAGTAACTCTACTATCTCTATATTATATTATAGAGGTAGATTATACTCTAATTTAGAACGTTCCTTATAGTATTATTTAAGGATAGGATTTTCCTTATCCTCTACTTATGTTCTATATCTATAAGCTTCCTACTCCTTATTAGATAGTTTAAATCTCTTAAGTAATACTATTTCCTTTCTAGTTATAGCGTTCGCTTAATACCTTTCTAAGGAATTAGCCTTCTTATAACAGTTACTTACTCTATAGCTAGTCAGGCTATATAAGAAGTAGAGGTTCTACTCACGTCGTTAGTTTCGTTCCTTCTAGGAGAGCTCTAGCCTTCTACTATATTATTGTTTTAGCTAGAAAGGTTTTCTTATAGTAGCGTCGAGTTATATAGAATCCCTATAATCTCTTTATTAGCTACCCTTCGAGGCTCGATGTCTATAGCTACTCTTCTTTTCTAGAGTTCGTTTGTAAATACGATTGTTAATTTTAATAGCTTTATTAGTTAATAGATTTAACGTGTTAGAGAAATCGTCTCTAGCTAGCTTATCCTTTACACTATTCTTAAGTCCTTAGTAGAACTACTCCCTTAGAGCTTCGTTATTCTAGCCTATATATATAGAGTATTATTAAAACTACGACGTATACTTAGCTATAGATCTCTTTTGCCTTAAGGCGTATAGTATATAAACTACCTTCTTCTTTATGTCTACATCCTTAAATACTTAGTTTATTCCTAACTTAAATCCCTTAATATTCCTAAATAAATCCTTTGTTTAGTCTATTATAGTAGTAGAGACTTTTCTATTAGTTGTTCTATTAGCCTAGAAATCTTCTAGGTAAGGTTCTATCTAGTTGTAGGCTACTCCTTCTAGTTGTATAGTAATCTAGATAACTTAGTCTATCTTATAGGTGAACTGACTAGTATAGAAGAAGAGGTATATAGATACCTTTATAAGGAACTCTATAAGTTTCTTAAGCGATCTATCGAATAGTTTTAGAAGAGGAAGTTTAACTTCCTCTTAAGTAGTAATAGTTAGCGCTACGGTTAGTATAGGTAGAGTTACTACTAGTATATATAGGTTTAATAAAGTAGCTAATATTATATTAATTAACTTCTAAGCTTAGGTGCTTAAAGTATAACGATTCTTAAACTAACTAACTAAGGTACTAAGTATTACTAGAGTTTATTCTTATAAAGAGGTATAATTAAGATCTAAGTATTTACTTAGAGATAAACTTATTACTTAACTATAAAGCTATTAAGGTAGTAATAATAATATAATATTAAGTTAAGTATAAAGCTCCTATCTAATAGTAGACGTACTAGTCTTATATAGAACCTTTCTACTTATAGCTACTATAGTCGACCGTTTAGCTATAGTTGATATAGTTAATATATTAGCTATATCGTATATTATATAATAGAGATATAATAAAATCTTTAGATTACTTAGCTAATCTAACTAATCCCTTAATACTATAAGAGTATATAATAGTACTTAACCTGTTAGAACGCTGTCTAGTCTTTACTCGTTACGTGTATTCGTAATTCGTAATACTAAATTTAACTAATACTACTTAGACTACTTAATTATTATACTTTATATACTAGTATATTTATTATATCTACTATAGCTACTTAACGTTAGTTACTTTATAGAGCTTAAGTAGTTATATAGTAGCCTTATTAAGATAAAAATAGGCTTTAGTATAAACTATATTAATAAGTAAGACTTTCTACTACTATACTAGTAAGCTCGAGCTTTAGTACTATAAAGGAGTAATATCTAAAGTAGTTTTCAAGTAATAGAGCTTATACCTTTCGAGCTAAATCAGGTGTTATTACTCTTATATTCTTAAATCTATATACTATTACTATAACTATAGCTATAACTTATTCTCTCGCTCTATATAATAATAATACTCTATAATGTTACTAAGCTATAGTAGTAAATAGAGCTTGTAAAATAGTATCTTAAGCGATATACTTATAGCCTACTGTCTCTATTATATTAAGTATTAAACTAGCTTCTAAAAGAGTGTTAAATAGCGATATATAGTACTATAATACTTATAAGCGAAAATGAGAAGCTTATAGCTAAAAACTACTATTAAAAAAGAAAGAGAGAACAAAGACGTATTTATATAGCTAGAGGAGGTGTTCTTATAGGCGCTAAGGCCTAAGTGTTAATAGAAAGGAATAAAAATAGCTATATAGAGAGTATAGAAGGAGAGTAAGGTAGAGTATAGTAACGCGTACTACTAAGGTATAGTTTATATCGGTCATTTAAGTACAAGGCTTCTATATATCCTAAGTATTAGCGCGTTAATTAGTATAGATTTTATTATAAAATATTAGGTTATAGTTATAATATATATATTTTTATATTAGGTGATAGTAGAGAAATAGCTATAGGCTAGAGATAGTAAGAGGCTAGTGAAGTATATTAGATACTAACTAATTATAACCGCTAAGTTATTAAAGAAATATTTTTTTTTAATGAATATAGAGGTAATTTTAAGCGAATCGTTAGTTATAACTAGTAAGCGTTCTAAAATTTTAAAATTGCTTATTTATATAGTAATAAAGTAAATACTTTAATTTTATTAATTTTAATTAAGAATTATAGATTTTTACTAGGGTTACACAGACGTTTTTTAGTATGTATTTTTAGTGATCGACTCGGTAATATAATCGACTCGCTAATAAACTACGTTATACTATACTACACCGCCGCAATAGCTACTACTAATAATTTACTCTTCTAGAAGTATAAAGAGAAGGTTAATTAACAGAATCGCGAGCGGAATTAAATGCCTTATTATATGCTCTTAAAATAAAGCCTTTATTACAAGTTAATAGCGGATCACGTATAATAACAATATAAGAGTACCGGTAGTAGTAGTATTAACGAGCAGTTTATATAGAGCAGCGGAAAGAGGTAGAGGAGGTAGTACTTTAAGTAAGAGGTAAATACACTAGACAGTGCTGAGCTGGGAAACAACGGTGCTTCCTAGATGGAACCGTAGGAATTAAGGGTTGAATTCGTAAGCGGTGTTAGTATAGGTAGTAGATTAATTTGCAATATCAATTATTTTTTAGTATATTTAATTATAGAAAGTTATAAATGAGAAGAATCGTTTAGAGGGTATTCTAGAGTAAAACTGTGATTTACAAACAATTAAAGGGTAGAAGTGTCAATTACCGAACTTTTATACATTTTATATACTTCTAAGCGATGCCGACAACTAACTCTAACTATCTGCTCTCATATCTACTAAAGTACTAGTTTCTTGCGGCCGCTTCCCAAGATCCATCGATCGTTCCTCATCCGAATTCTCGTGAAAGGTGGTATATTCGGTAACTACATGAATTTCGTTATCCCCCGCCTTTTGAACGATGTGCTCTTGGCTTCCCGAACTCTTCGTGATTTTGTTCGCACCCAGCTTGTTTGCCGCAGTTGATAGTTCGTAGTATTGTCTGTTTTTCCCCAGAGCGGCTTCGTCGGCATGTACCGTAGTAACGTTTCCCGTTCGCGTCACGTTGCTCTTGAAGCGAGACTGGCTTATTCCATCTGCGTAACCTGTTACCGAACTCGTTCCCTTCCCAGATGACTTGTTGATCCAATTGTGCTGGTTAAATAACGGTTTGATACCAGGGGCGGTGACAGTGAGCACTGTTACAAAGGTCTCGCGGAGGGCCCATTGAGAGGCGATGGGTAAGTGTCCGATTTCCCCGATCGAAAAAACGACTCGAAGTATAACTGTAACAATGACGAATATACCGGACGAAAACAATACCGCAAGTATTAGCTTGCGCCGTATTGGAATTTGGGCGCTCCAAAGAATCGGTAGAGTGATGGATAGGATTCCCAGATCGGATCTGTTAGAAAAATATTTGGTGAGCAGATGGTAGAGGAAAGAGGAAAGGAATGGGGAAGGACATACAGAATATTAAGAACTCCCACGAGCATATGATTGGGCTTACGTAGCACACAGGCATCTGGCCATATCATTAGCCTTTTCTTCGTAACAATCGCTTCGTGATAACATACCTCCAGCGTAAGGTACAACTTGCCATGCCCGATGGATTGGCGCGCATACAGCGAAGTGAGCTACTATGCATACAGCCCACGAGAAAGCGCAGAAAACGGTAACAGCCTTAACAAGCTTGTGCTGCCAGAGGCCAAGTCTACGTGAAATGGACTGTCAGTAATTGCGATGAGATAAAGTGGAATCTTGTTACGTACGTGAGTCTAGTGTATAAAACCAAAAGAACAGCTTTGAGGCACCAAGTGAGTGAGATATAGCAGATCCATGCTGTAAACAATGCCTTTGCACCAATCGTAAAATCGTGGACTGTTGCTGCAGGGAGGAGAGGAGCAGTTTCAGGTGTCAAACCAACTGCACTTCCATAGGTAGCTAAAACAAAACCATCAAATAAGCTTGGTGGATAGGAAGACAATTGGAAGAGCCTACCATATATATTGGTAAGAACAGCGTCGAGGGTGAATAGAAGCTAAGGGTACACATATCAGTTCAAGGTAAGAGCAGAACGATGTGTATGTACTCACTACACCAAGGCCACAGAACATGTCGTCCAGAGCGAATTTTCCAAACCCAACCGTTCTCCATCGAGCGAAGAACCGCAAGCCAAAAAATGCAATCCCAACGCCATATTCAACCCATAGCTCTGTCAAAAAAGGATTCGTCATTTTATGAAGTGAAGAGAAGTTCGAAGATGGAAAAATGCCGTGATGGGAAAATTGAACAAAGACAAGGGGTATTTAAAGAGTAACATTGCCAATGAATAAGAAATAATTGCTGAATATTTGAATTAATTAAATTCTATACTCCATGTAAAACGGCAAGGCAGCACAAGAAGGAAGTGATCGTCAGAACCATGACATTCAAAGAGCATGACAGCTTCATAAGAGCCGCTCTCGTGTACTCCATTCTGGATGGATTTTCCATTTTTCTGATCACAACCATGTCCCCTAGCGTAGGATTAGAAGGCATTGGAGATTGTTCTTCCTAGGGCTCTCCTCACTTGAAACATACCTACCTAGCAGCCATTCACAGTGAACCACAAAGCAGAGAGGGGGGTTGTCTCATCTTAATCGGGATTTCTAACAAGGATAAGATCGGCAGTCAATCAAATCTAGACAGAGACACTTGTCCGTACCGATTACGGGTGTACTTTCCACAGGTTGATGTACCTCCAGCCTCCGTATTCGAGATACTAGGAAAACGTACAAAGCCCCCACTGGAGACATAAAGGAAGCTGAACACGTGAAGATCTGGACGCATGGAATGCAAGTTGTTCTCAACTTTGTCCATACCGTCAAAAGTGAACTCCGAGGTCAACCCCCACTTCTCCTTGTAGGGTTGGATCTGCCTTGGTGTGAAGAGAATTGATCAATCCACTTAGCTGGAAAGCTTCCTGCTCTTTCTTAAAGTCCCGCCTCTTCTCTACCTTAGCCTTAGTGAGACATTTGCCTTGACGGTGTGAAAGATTTCAACATTTCCTTGGGGATTGAATTGTCTGCCAAGGGAAATCCCTCTACAAAAGGCAGCGAGTGGATGATCTTGGTGTCGAGTTTCCTTGGTGCTTGTTTTCTCAGGGAACGAACTCAAATATACTACCGACCAGGTAATGATACAACGTATACGACCGAATAGTTGTAGCGAGATTTGCTGTCATTCAAGCCCTGCAAATACCCTGGAAACTCTATAAAAACCTTGGACTTTGGCTTGTGCTCCCTTGTTTCTGGAGTTCGAGAGCCTTCTTTGTGGGTATTCCGACATTATTCTATTCGCTGTTGACCCTGGTTTCGTAATTTCGCTACAACTATTAGGTATGAGACGTAGTAGATCTCCCCAGCGAATTAACTAGTAACACTACGGCACATACGTAATTGTTGGGCCCATACCAACGGGAGGGTCAACCCTTGTTCCGCAGCAGTTTCGGAACAAAGGGGCGGGTGAGGCCGCACACCCGTTGCAGGGAACCACCCGAATCCACTTTGCTGGGTCCACCGCGAGCTCACCAATGTCAGCCATATCTCGGTATTATTTCACAGAGCCGAGAGAATCTAGAGTTACCTCTACTCGAGTACTCCTAGTAAATCTAGAAATAATCTACTCTTCACACTTGTTTTCTTTTTCTCCTCCTGATGAAAATACCAAGTTGTTGTCATTACACATGCAAATAAATGAGATAAATGACACCCCCTGGACCCCCTTGGACCCTACCCCGGTGGAGGTAACACCTAGTCACATGGGGTTTCACCGCCGATACCTAAGGAAATACCGGTAATTTTCAGCGAGCGACCTACATAAGCTGGTTGAAAATACCCATGGGTTTCTACCTGGCGGATTGTGTGGATTTTCGAACCGGGGCATTCCTAATGTGATATTCCGAAGATTCTTTAGATGTTGAGATAAAGGGTATTCCCTCTTCATGGGGTTACGGCTTAATCTCTACAGGTGCGGCTCTTAGGGGGAGGTGGGCTGTGGTTATCATGGATATTCAGGACAAAATCTTTTGAAGGCAGTTTGACTAACGCACAAACAAAATGTTAAGGTTACAAAACAAAGTTCTCTAAGAAAGTGTACTGTACATGTATGTGGTAAAGCAGATTAAGTGTTATGGTACAATAAGCTTTACATGTTCATCTGGAACAACCTGAACAATGCAGCTTCCTCCTCGTTTTAGATACCCGCTACATATACCAATACTAAGAGTCATCAACAATCACTCGGTGATGACTTCTTTGTCCTGGAAAACGCTATTTGGAGATTTCTCGTCAGAGTGCCCCTCCAAACTCGCTTCTTCTCTTTCTCTAGCCTGTTGTTCCGAGACAAGAGGTGCTTTCCCATTTTGTGCAATAGTGCGGGGGACGTGACTAGTGAGCAACTTGTCATAATCCTTCATACATAAAGCCGCAATCAAACCACAGATACCAAAAGCTACTGCAGCATAATATACATAAGCATATGCTGATGCATAAGAGTCAGAAAGTGATTGCGAGACAGCGTCAGTGATTGAAGTGGAGATTCCTGGTACGGTAGTCATCGAATGCGCTGTCCCAGTTGTAATTGCTGCAAGCAGGCTTTCAAGACTCGATGATGGCAAACCTGCAGCAATGGCAGCGACTGGAACCCGCGATGCAATTTCTGATGGAACCTTGTTATTGAGAATAGCGACGAAGACTGCGGCCATGATAGACCCCACAGCACTGCGGATTGTGAAAATAATTGCTAATAATTAATTAGCAAGCTTTAAGACAGTAGTGGTGAAGGGAAAGTACAGAATACGGTTCCCAAGTCAGCATCATCAGCGTCGAGTTGGACAAGGATAGCAGGAATTAGTTCCATGATCCCGGCTGGGAGAGCTGCAAGGAAAGAAAAGGCGGCGGCCTGTCCTCTGTTGCCAGAATTGGCTGTGCTAAGTGCCCCGCAAAATGCGACTGCCATAGCCATCATGAATGAACATTGCCATTTGATATTCTTGATGATATGAAATAAGGACCCGACTATAACAATTCTGTGATTTCCAAGTTAGCAGAGATTATTCAACATGATGCAGAATTTCACGTACCCTCCCCAAACACCGAACGCGATGGTAGTCTTCTTTGTGTTAGTATACTCTCCAACTTGGAATAAGCTTGCAACTCACTGTAAGCCACCCAATGACATGCCAATCTGACTCTGAAACCGAGTAGATGTAACCGACCTCTGCTTTTTGTTAGTAATGGAAACTACTGGATATTATTTAGACTTACGCGAAGGCCACAGAATACTCAAGGATACGTAAAGACCACCAGCGCAAGCTGCCATGACGTTCAAACAAACAAAACCGCGGAGGTCCTTGAACAAGTTCATCGGCATAAGCGGGTTTGGAATGTTGGAGTAGATTTCTAAGAATTGGTTAGCTTCCGAGAGATTCTTGAAATGTTAAAGATCATACCCCAGAGAACGAAGGCAATAAGTGTCATTCCACCAGAAATAGTTAGACCTAAGATGCGACTTGATGTCCATGGAAGCGGGGATCCTCCTATTATTTTTTAGCGGCGGTGACTGACAAATTGGAAAGCTATGGACAAACCCCAAGATATTCCAAGCAAGAAAAGAGTGAGTCCGGAAACTAGTAGGAGTGCTCCGATGAAATCAACCCGTTTCAACTCTTCCATTTTTGTGCGACTGTTACCATGGAGTTGTTCAAATCCAGGTGGGTTGTAGTAGAAGAACTGAAGAGCGATTGCCGGGCCCATCATCATGAGGTAAATGTAGTAACACCATCTTTAATAGAAATAAGTATATGCTCACTTTCGGTGAAAGGGTAGCAATTACCTCCAGTTGGCATGATTAACAAGACTGAGACTAAGATATGCCCCAAAACCCGTCGGGATGATAGCTGGTACAACGGTCAAGACTACACCTACCATCTTGTATTTATTTGGCATGATTTCCCCAGTTAACAAACCGTAGCAAGTATGAACTCCACCAGCAATCCCGAGGAATATATTCGCAACGATTAAACTATTCATTGTTTGGGCCGTGCAAGCAATGATTCCTATGAAGAAAGGTGTTAGCGAGACCTGCCACGCCTAAGAAGAAGAAATTTACCGCCAATGAAGCCAATGATACTGGCGACGATGAGAAACCATCTTCTGCCAAACTTGTCTGATGTTCTGCCAAACAAGCAAATGGAGATAGCACTACTAGTTGACCAGATGATAGAAAACAAGCTGGAATTGTCGCTTGGGCCTGGAATTGTCAGTCTCTTTCACTTCAGCTAAGGAATCGGTCTTACCAAGATCTTTATTTATTTGGGTGAGAATTGCCGCAGGTGGCGAGAAACCCCAATAACTCGCTGTAGTTGCCAAAGCGATTGAGCCTATGCACCCAATAAGCTCTTTGCTCATGAAATACGACTGCCCGAGGCGCGATTGGTCGCTTGAAATTGCGTTCGAATGCGCTACATCTTCTAGCTGGCCCTTGCTGGCATGTTCGAGTTCTAACTTGCGGAGGTAAGACTGAGGCTCTTCACAGTTCGACATTTTAAAATAAGTGTATTGAAAATGAGCAGAAGGGTAACACGTGGATTCGAGGGGTACCACGAGACTGATGTAGTAGTATTCTGAAGTCTCACCTCGCTGGTTTTTGATTCGAATCCTAGCTTGAACTGTCTCCATGCACTTTCTACGTGTGGTGATAACTAAAAATCGTCTCCGACACTAGTGGAGAAAGAAGATTGCAGATACTCCACTGGGTACTGGATAGGAATCATAGGACATTGGAGAAGTGTGCAGATACAACCAACAGGGCGTTGATTCTCCCCCAATGCGAGGTTATCAAACTGTGATTTGCGGCTCAACGTCCCAAACTGATAACAAAATTCACTAGTGCATTATATTCTCATCTTGTTTTCTTTTCCACCTGGGACAAAGAAGCGGTGTGATTTTGACAAGTACTTTACGGAGCATTGTTTTGGTTTGCCGGCCCTCTTTAACGAATTGATATACGCAAGAAAAAGTGTAGAATGGCCTTTAGCATTATCATACATCACAAATATCAAAGATATCACTTATATGTCATTTCTTGATACCCTTCTCCCTCTTCTCTTCTGGTGGTCTGTAAAAGTATTTGGCCAGCCGTATGTGTAAACAAAATTCGAAGGCTGAATTCTTTCTCCCCTTGTTCTCTGGTGGAGCACACTAGCCGGATAGGAAACGCCGCATTGATGGGGTAGCACGAGGGTAGTAACCAACCCCTACTCGAGCATGCACTGCAACGCAGGGACTCGGGTAAATCTTAGACCCCTGAAGTTCCAACAGAAGTCCACTATAAAGCCCTGTAAGAGGGTTCACATCTGTAGATCTAACAAAACAACCGTAAATCCATGGCCACTCAAATCTCCACACGCCTCAAAAAGCGACGAGCGCAGCAGAAAAGCAACCGAGCCAATTGAGCTGAGATGTCGACTACCTGAAATCAAGGAAAGTGTTGTGACTTCAATTGCATAAGCAACCCATGCAGGTTAAGCATACGAAGTGGGCTAGATGGAGTTGAAACTGTCTTCAAGGATGTCAAGCTGTGGCAGGAAACCCCATCTTCGTGATTTCTTTCGTCAAAAGTTGCCCGAGGGGAAGTGAATTTCGCGGGAGGATGTACCATTCATACTGTACTCGGTCACTACTCGGTCACACGCACTTGTCC
This sequence comes from Hymenoscyphus scutula, assembly GCA_001399465.1. Lineage (NCBI taxonomy): Eukaryota > Fungi > Ascomycota > Leotiomycetes > Helotiales > Helotiaceae > Hymenoscyphus > Hymenoscyphus scutula. Next base: position 55,639 of record LKTO01000166.1, read on the forward strand.
GTTGAGAGATAAATGGAGGCCCTCCCCGAAGTTCAACTCATCCGCAAATTTCTAACTCAAAGCACAACAGAAAACACATTCTCAAAATGACTTCAACTCTCCCAATCAGACAAACCGGGCCCAAGTATGGCGTGGACAAATCGCAAGCCAAATATGACCGAGCTGTGGAGATCATCAAGGAGAGACTTCCAACCATGGCCCTGCTCAAAGGACTTCTTGTTGTCAATCTTGGAGGAGGACGCCCAGATATTATAATTGATGCTCGTGGAGACCCAAAGTTGTTGGAGAAAACGGACGAGGAGCCCGATACCAAAGTCAACACAAAGTCAGACTACATCATTCAGTTTTATAACGGCGCACTTGAACCACGTTACGGGTATGTGAATTCCTCAAATGACCAAGAGGGACAGTTTTGGAAATTGATGGTTAATAACTTGGTGCATCAGTCTCTTTAAAGACGCATTCTTCCACGAAGCTTCACTGCCACAAGGAAATCTCCGAATTGCAATCAAGTTCGCTGACGCCCTTTGCCCGGTCAACCCAAGGCCCCCAAAGAAATATGACGGAACCGAGAGGCTCCCAGAGCCAACCGAGGATCTCGACCAAGTCAAGAGTGACATAAAGGAATTCGGATATGGTCTTGTGAAAGATGCTCTCAGCCAGGAAGAAGTGAAAAAATTGAGCTCCGCCCTCAAGCAGCAGGCTGCGGGTGAAACCAAGGCAGGTGTTGCAAACACCGATGGTGGACCAAATGCTCCCAACCAGCGTATCTGGACTCTCATCAATAAAGGGCAAGAATTTGTTGATTTGCTTGAACACCCACTTATTGAAGAAATGGTTCCGGAAATTCTCGGAGAGCAAGCAATCATCAACAGTTACACGGCCAACATTGCACGTCCTGGTAATGTTCCAATGCAATTACACACCGATCAAGTCGCCATCCAACCACCAATCCGCGACATCCCATTCGGATTGAACATCATGTGGTTCCTTGAGGATGTTACAAAAGCAAACGGTGGTACCAGAATCTTCCCAGGGTCTCATATTGGACCTATCGCACCCGACGACATCTTTGACCTCGAGGGATCTATTGCTGCAGAAGGTCCAGCTGGTACTGCTCTTATTTTTGAGAGTAGAATTTGGCACGCCACCGGACCAAATCGCGAGACCTCGGGCGAGCGACCAGTAATTATGACATTCTTTTTCAGATCGTTTCTTCGACAACAAGAGAACAACTTCTTATCCATCAGAAAGGAAGTTGAGGAGAACCTCTCAGACAAGATCAAGGCGCTTCTTGGATACCGTACGACTGGTGCCTTGGGTGGTGTTGAGGGTGAGGTCCGCGAGGGTATATTTGTCAAGAAGGTGGAAAACCCAGTGGGGCCCTTCCGTGGTACTTGAAAAGCTCGAATAATTATGTTACTCTAAACATTGCAGCTTTTATCTTTCGTTGCGTTGTATTGAAATACAATCGTACATGAAATTCGATATATGGATGAAAATGGTGGCCCCTAAACATGAAAGAATCACCACTCCCACGATCTTGAAGACGTTGCACTAAATATACTTGACTATCCTTCTCGGTTTTGTCCATCTTCTGTTCAGCTTCTGCAATACCCTGTTCAACGAGCATTACCTTCACCCGGGCCTTTCTCAACAAACTCATCATATTCCCCCCTCTGTCAGTTTTCACATAATCCCACCCAGCAGAGACCAGCGTCACCGCCAGTGCCTCCTCCCTAGGTAGCTATTTTTCTTGCGGTCTCGGGGTTGTGGACGCCGTCGTTACCCAAAGATATGAGCACTTTAAGTTTTCCCATTTACGTTTTTAACGTAGCCAATTCCGTTTTTATATCCAATGCGTGATTTATGTTTACGTATTCGAGGGTGCTTGCAGTAACACTATAAATGTTCCTCCGCCACTCAGCTAAAGTGTCACTGCTAGTTTTCCAATCTCGATAAAGATTTTGCTATTGTATTAAATGTTTTCTCAATGATGGAACCTCTTTTGGATGGCGTAGCTTTTTCCATCTTTCCATCAATTCATTCACCTTTCATTAGCTCATGTGTGTAGGTGTCCCCTACGAATTTCAAGGGGGCATGCTGTATTTTGGGGATCCCGCGAGTCCCGGCTTCCCGTAGAATGAAGAAGGTTCTACCACCCAGAAGAAAAATTAAAGGTCCGTTTTTCTTAGCGTTGATGTTCATTCTCGGTGATGAAAAGAAATTGTTGCTGAACGAATTGCACTATCAATAGACGTAGCTAGTCCTTTTTGAGAGTCAGGATAGTTGAATAATTTGGCAGCTTTGGGGTGAGCAAACGGCATAGATAATGCCTAGTTGTAGATAGATTCATGATGTTCAGACTTTATTTGCTGGGCAGTAAAACCATCAGCTTGCAGGAACGACATCGGCACACAGAGTTGTTCTGAAAGCCTGTCCTCTGTTGCTATTGTAACGAGTATTTTTATCATGTGCTATTTTAATCCAAGGATTAACTTTGGTTTGGACGGGTTCTTCTGAAAACGGAATTTATCCTGGGATGAGAATTCTGTCTACTAAAAAACTAGAGATTTGGATGTTCCTGTCACCATGGGATTGCAGGCCAACTACCCCCCAGTTGCCGTATAGTAACAGTCAATTGCTGCTAGACACTATTCTTGGCTTGCTTCGGTTTTATCAACACCTTCGGCGATCCACTGATGCCAGTCTGTATTCTGCAAAAGATGGGTGAAATGTTTCACCCATATTGTATTTGCAGCCTCCTTGTCCTCACAAGTTCCTCGAAACCCGTATAACACCTCCTGGAGTCTAGCCCACTTTTCCGCCCCTTCGGCCTGCACGTATAGCAAACTTTCACCATCTGCGTTGTAATTCTCAGCATCATCGGCCCGTGGTGCCTTGTCCACGACCCCAGTCGTTGTAAGCCGAACTCCAGTCTGAGACCCAGGAGGGAAGATCTTGTCTGATTTTTCTGCCATGGTCACCGATAAGCACACTGAGTGATCTGGTATTCTTGGTAATATCAAATGCGGCAACCTGGTAGACTGCTGGTACGTCAAGAGCGGGAACAATGCGCAAGAACGGTAAAAGGTGAGAGAGCGCGCTACACCTCAAGAGTTCTCTCGTATGTTCGAGATCAAGAACAATGCGAGAAAAGTAAGCAAGAACAATTGAATATTGATGTGGAAAATCAAGAGGGCTCGATGAGGACAGGTTCCGAGATTCCCAATGGGCGGCATCAACAAACATGTCCCATGATGCAACTGTACCTCTATAAACCATAGTAACCTTTTTTGGGACAACTATTTCTTGGATGACCCATGTTTTTTCCCACTAACGACGAAGCATTACTTGCCTCAAGCCCCCGAAGAAGTTTCGTTAATATTTAGAGTCGATAAATTTTGGAGAATTGACATCAAAATTAGGTTTTATAACTCCTATAGGTATTAGGAGAGGTGGATTTAACAGTATAACTCAGGCCTTGTATTACTCGGGGACTAGCGGATTCAGCATGCCTGTGGTGGCCCTAAGATATGCTGACCTGGGTAAATTGAAAAGAGTTTACATTTGAAGAAGTAAGGAAAAGAAATGAGAAGGGAAGAACAATTAATTTATTACCAATTTAGCACCGACTCACTGCCTCTGCAAGGGGAGAAATTGAAACATAACATCACGTGCTTCAACGAAGTACGAGAAGGGCGTGGCATGCATGTCAAGATAACGTGGTGCAACGTAGGGGTAAAACCCACCGCGTTGTATATTCTAAAAGTAATTGAGTAATCTATCGCTAATTATCCAAACTTCATCTTTGGTATCAATTTCCTATCACTTCAACTTTCAACATTTCGTAGGAAATATAATAGATTACCTCACTCACTGCTTCCATCAGGTACCCAATCACACAACATGGATCGCTCAGAAGAAAACTACGTCTCAATTGCATCGCAATTGAAGAATCTTACGGAAGGGAATGTAACCGGTACAGAGATTGTTGAAGCTGTGGCTCTCGTTTTCCAGAACAGGCTCTCACCAGTTCAAACCGCCAGTCTCCTTTCCCTTTTGAACGACACTGGACTTGATCAAGACCCTTCTATTATCGCTGGATGTGCAACTCAGATGCGAAATGCTGGATTACAGGTTGATTGTGAAAGGGTGTTGGGCATACTGGCTCTACGAAGAGCTGACAAACTCGAGGGATCGTACCTTGGAGGACTCTGCACAATTGAGGGAACTGGTGGTGACGGGCATTCGACTTTCAACGTTTCTACAGCTGCCTCTATTGTAGCATCAGCGGTGGTATTTGTTGCCAAACACGGTGCTGGAGCTTCGTCTTCCAAGTCCGGAGCTGCTGACGTGCTGCGAGCTCTCAAAAACCCACCACTGAATCTGGAAGCTGTGACTCCCGTTTCAGTCGCTGAATATTTCAGGCATGGGAGTTTTGCGTTTCTGTTTGCTCCTGTCTTTCATCCAGGACTTAAACATGTCGCATCGATCAGAAAGCAACTCAGTTTCAAGACTATATTCAATATACTCGGACCTCTTGCACATCCGTTGAATAAAATCATGGAAGCTCGTGTTATAGGTGTGGTTCAAAGGCGATTAGGACCAATTTATGCAGAAGCACTCAGAATTTCTGGAGTCAAGAATGCCTTAGTCGTTTGTGGTTCTGAGGAGCTGGATGAGATTAGTTGCGCTGGTCCAACTTTCTGTGTAAGTGATTTCTCTTTTCCAAAAAAGCCATCTTCTAACATGCTGCAGTGGAGATTAAAGGAACACAGCAGTGACAATTCCGTCCGCATTCAGACCTTTCAGTTGGAACCCGCAGATTTTGGAATTCCAAATCATAGTTTGCGAGAGGTCCCATTGGGGAAGAGTCCCAAAGAAAATGCCGAGGTCCTTTCCCAGCTGCTGTCCAATAAGCTTCACAAGGATAATCCCACTCTGAATTTCGTTTTGATGAATGCTGCTGCCCTTTTGGGCATCTCGGGTATATGTGATAGCGAAGCCGAAGAGGTTATCAAAGAATCTGGTCCTGGTGATGAGCGGTGGAAAGAAGGTATGAGAAGAGCACGGAGGGCACTGGAAGATGGCAAAGTCTTCAAGTCATTGGAGCAATATGTTTCTAGTACGCGTGGAGAATCTCTGTAATATAAATTGGAGAAAACAAAACAACAGAAGAAAAAAAAGGTTCGTCGGAAAATTTTGTCGGAAAGTTATTAAGGCAAGAAAGCTTCTAGTTTGAGGAAGAAGCGACTACATCATGAGCGTGCATTTATATCGTCCGAACACCCAGATCCCAGCAAGAAAAATGAGCCCCAGCGATTTCACAGAGTAATAAAGCTCTTTTCAAAGTACTCTACTACAGTGCCATTCATTTCATTACCTTCAGATACTGTTCCTTCGCCTCCAAAATCCCTCCTTCATTATCCCTCCCAGCTGCTGACCAATGCCCAATTTACAAAAAAGAATGTTTGCTAAATCATGTAACCACATTCTCCATAACAGCTGTGAATAAGCTGGGAGCCATTATACAGCCTCTCGTGTCACTCTGATCTCCTGGGTTCTCGTGATTCCAGACTCAAGAATATTTTCCTCGATGCTGGGATTTTTGCTCGCACCTCCAACAATATTCGGCCGATACTCGACAAGAGCTAGATCGTCACTAGTCTGATAAACATCTTTTGTGGGCTTGGCTTCACCGCGAAGGGATTTCCAGGACTTGTTTCCGCTTCCATTTGGTAAATTTTCGTCTCCTCGACCACGAGAACCTTTCGAAGCTGCGCTTGAACCAATAGACTTTGTTGAGCCAACGACAGTTTTAATTTTGAAAACGAATGGCGCTATTAGTGGGCGGAGTCCGGGGAGAATTCCAGCAAAAAAGTACATGCTGGGCTCCACAAATGTCCAAACCTGAAGCTCCACGGACGCCCACGTTGCATCGACGAGTGCGAGTGTTCTGGTGAAAATCACGAACCTGACAATAGAAGCAAGAAGACCACTGGTAGAAATTAGTTAAACTGACCAGGCGAAAATCGACAGAGAGTTCACTTACATACTCCCCAACATGAATGTGAATGTAAGACCTATCTTTTGAACCTTGGACATTTGAAGCTTCCAGACAGTTGGCAACGGAAGAATCAACATAGCTGTATCCGAAACGATATTTGGAACACTCCAAAATTGGAACATTGTATCCTGCTTAACGCAACGTCCCCCCGTCACCGATTTGTCCCATATGAACTCGATTGGCCAGCACTGAAAAATAGCAGTAAGGAGCTCGGCAACCCCAGTCCCTACAACCATTCCGATCAATGCAAAAGTCACATATCTTGATGTCCTTGTCCGGAAAATCTTGAGGTACATGAATAGAATTGAAAGTTTCGGGAACGTGAAAGAGAGGATGTAGGTTATTTCGATCGGATACATGATGATGTATTCGCGAGCAAGTTTATGTGGAGCTGCCATTTCCAAGTATGCCACATGTCGACCTACGCCGCATAGCGGAACCATTACTAAAAGGCATGTTAATACCACCAGAAGTGAAAGATATTGCGACCGTTTCCATATCAAGGGACCACGTACTTATAGCTATGATGCACGAGCCCAGGATAAATATTAAGCCGGCATAAGAAAAGAAATCGGTGAGGTCAAAAGGCCTGCCTTTGATTCTCTGAGATGCAAGACGAAGTCCAGCAAAAACGAGGAGTATGATGATAAAAGCGATCGCCGTAGCCGTTAGCTTTGCTCCTGTATCCTCAGCGAGGAACTCTGGAGTGGGGTTGGCATTGGACATTGTGGTCAGTGGCGGTAAACACGCGGTTGTATAGATGCTAGTTACAGCTGTATTTTCAGAAAAATGAGCAACGGGAAGATATTAAGACACGGTGGCTGCTGAATAAGGCCAGCTTTGTGGTATTGAGCAATATTTTGGCGTAGCCTCTCCGACGAGCCTGGTATTTAAAGCGCCTCTTTGTTTCTAAGAATTCCCACCAAGAGCATAAAGGATGGGTGCCACCCCTTTCATGCACAGTTCAAGGGTTTAACCTCCGATTTAGTTTTTGACGAGTTCAGAAGTTCCGAATTGGTTTTCAGCGTGTACTCAACGGCCCCATGATGCGCTTTCCCGTTCAAGACACTCCCTGCTACTCTAGGAACTTGATGCTTGCATTTTACTATCTTGTAATTCAAGTGCCGATAGTCCAAGGAACGACTTTTATATAAAGTCCATTGGCAAGTTCTCACATTGGACTATTGGAACTAGCACAATCGATTAACCATCGGACCACTTTTACTTTTTTGACACTCCCCCCTTTGGCCGTTACGAGTTCTGCAGTAAGGTTTTAGTGTTACTCCAGTTGCCATTTGAGTTACGTGTCTGAGGAAACAGCCCACGTGCTGGGTTACAAGAATTGACTGAAAATAAGCAAGTAATCGCTGCTTCACCTTATCTATAGTAAATCGTGTTGAAACTTGCCACTTATTCACAGTCCAGTTTGAAATTTTGTGCAACTCAACTTCTGGAAATTTCAAATTCAATAAAATCCGAAGCTCCTTTACTAACGATACCTCCATTGTTACTCGCTTCTCACATCAGCCACCAAACGCCATACACCCATCCAGGATCCAGAAACACACACCAATAAAATACAAATCAGATAAATATGGTCCTGAGGAGGTGATGGGGTGTTAAAACCGGGAGTGCATATCGGGATCGGTCCGCAGCCATTACTTAAAAAAAGGGGGGCTTGCTAAGTGTATTACCAGCCAGTGAAAGCCTCCTACCAAATATGCTGTGCGCCCTTTCCAGACTGCGGTCAAAATCGGGCTCATGCGAAGACTTGCATCACGACTCCCCGAAGAGGCACAGGATCATGTAGAGCTGGGAAACCCAGTTCCCGGCCTCGTCTCCGCTGATTACGACTTGATCACCACATGGTTGCTTCCAGCCGTGATTGGTTTTGCGTTACCCGAATTCGGTTCTGATAGGAGTAAGGCGACTTTACACTACATGTCGGGTACAGCGATATGCAAAATTGCGGTAATTAAATGGGAATGTTAGAATCTTCGTGCAGAATGTAAATAATTTCTAATTTCTCTTCTTCTGGATACTGGTGATTGCAAATCCAAAAATACAAGATAAAACCCAAAATCGGCTTGAAATATGCACTAATGAGTTACAGAAACCTGGAAGCGTCAAGGCAGAGCCCATATTGTTATCAGGTTCTTGGATAAATAGTCCCTGCAAATGCATTTCTGGTGGTTCGCTCTCTCTGCAAGGCTTCGGGAGTTTTCAGGATATTTACCCCTTGGCGAGCGGGGTATGCGTTGTAGAACTTGCCAGATTCTTTTGTACAACACAAACACAGAAATGTAAAATCACAGCATGTGATAGGCGAACCGCTCTTCTCGCCTTCCCCGTGTTTGTTCATACTCTTACTTTCCCCCAGAAACGCCATGTTTTCCCCGTCGATGGTAACAGAGAAGTATTCTCCATTACAAAACGGGGAACCCAAAGGCTCCGAAGAACCTGATGACGAAAGACAAAATCCTTCTCGGAATCTACCTTATCATGTCCTCATCACTATTCTGTTTGGCCTGCTATCGGGGGTCGTCGGGTTTTTGGCTGGAAAGAGCGTCAATTCGCATGATTCAACCTCTCTAATACGTAAAAGGCCCCCTGTGACATGGCTGAGCACGTTTTTTAACTCTTCAAAGTTACCACTGGAGAGGAGGTCCAGATTTGGCACTTGAACTCCTCATTTTCGAGCCGCCCAACGCCAGAAACTGAAAATGCCTGGCATTCGATAGTTCCAGGCAAGCTAACCATGATAGTCTTAAGCGAGATATCACTGAGATGCTGAAATAGTTGGCCGTGGGTTTGTACGCCACCCCATCACGAATGGCAAAGTTGGAAATGTTGCCGTGTTCCATCAGATCCATTGTGTCGTAAGTTCTACTTCCAGCATTTTGATATCAACCGATGCTCACACGGTTGCAGCACGAAATCCGAGTTGCATATTATACGACCATCGAGAGACTTCACAACGACAATGGCACAATAAGTAAATTTCTGGAGGACTTGAGCACGTTGGAAACCACAAGCCATATTGCACATTGCTTTGATTATTTGCGACAAGTCCTTATGTGTGCGTCGGACACCAATATCGAATATCCCGACAAAGACGGTCGACTGACTGGTTGGGGACACGAGCGGACCTGTAGGGATTATTCGAGTGTTGTCCAGTGGGCGGAAAAGTGGCGAGTTGACAATCGGAGTGAGATACAATAAATTTCGATTGGAGACATTAGATTTGCCGTTCTGTAATTCTTGTTACAACAGGCTTCCCCCGTACGGAATTGAAGCTGTTCGGGAGGAACGTGAAATTCGGAGGAGTCTGAGTATCGCCACAACGTAGTAAGACTATAACAATCCACCTTATTCATTATCTGTGCGGTCCCTTTTACGTAATGTCGGCATAGAGGAAGAAAAAAGCGACGAGGCTCGAAAGTCCCTCAACTTCCGAAAATATGTGCTTGGTTCCGAGACAACCTAATCCAGGTCTAATCATCGTTTTACCATATAGCCTTGGTCGAAGAGTTTCCAGACACTTCCGTCAGACTCTCGCTTAGTTGACACTGGTCTCCATGTGTTCAGCATTTCTTGCTGCTTTTGTGTATTCGTTTGGAAAATTGGCTTCAATATTCATTTACTGCGATCCGTCGGCCTGAATGACGAGCGCCAGCGAAGTTAAGCCACCTAAGGTGGATGGTTGCATTACTTGGGGATTCAATAGTGCGCTCGTCATTTCTCCTCATCACACGAGAGGGAGACAATTTCGGCCCAGCTACATGCAAATACCAGAGTAAAGAACCAGAATCAACACCCAGGATGGTACGCCAAATGAAGTCTCTTAAAGTGCTTGAAAAGCGGAAGTATCGAACCTGCTAGAGCTTCCGATGGCGGGACAAATCCCGCTAGTCTTGTGTAACTATGAGGTACTTGGAAATAAGATGGCTGCCGAGATAGGAAGCCAAAAGCTCGAAAGGTCACAACCAGAGTAGAGAGCTCGCAGCACAAAGGGTACAGGAGGAAGCTGTCGTCTTGGAGGCTGGGATGTAATTTTCCCGGTCAGCCTGCCTTCCCCTTCTTACGTTCCATTGTAATCAATGTGCCCCTCTTTATTGCACTTTATTAGTGCTTTATTAGGTACGCCATATCAGGGGAAGAATCATCCCCCCTTCATTAGAGTACAGGTGTTTCACCAAAGAAGTCGACAATTACTTCCAGAAGCAAATCAGTTTGCGTCAGGTACCAATAAGCACGTTATCTCCTTGAAAACAAAAGCGGAAGAAGCTTTCTCAGATCCCCAGAGTGGCAGAGCCTCGATGTTCCCCGTCAATGGGAGTGTGGGACGGCAAGATAAACCAGATAAACACGTCAATGCCACGTGCGCCACGTTGTTATTTTGAGGGTCAGGGGCTGGGACGGCAGGAATGTGGATTTTCATTTTCCAACACTTTACTTGGCGTGATATGACAACCATTACCAACTGGAGGGAAATGAGGTGAATCTGGAATGGACGAAGTTGAGTGATATAAAGTATCGGACTCTACCTACCACCTTAAGAGGGCGGAGCTTTCTTGTGTTCCTGTTACTTCCAACCACAATCAACCATTATTACTTGGCGCATGCACTCGTTGATTCCTCGATTCGTCGGTTCGGTGCAGCAGCAAGTGAATAAGCAATCGTTGAGCAATGTTGCTCAAGACTCCTCCTATCCATATGCTTTGCGCCTTCCTACTCTGCAGCAGTAAAGTCAGTGCCCAAGACACAATGGATGCCTCTCTACAAATTTCTTCTTCCTCCTCTTCTTCTTCCTCCTCTTCTTCTCCTCCCGTCAACATCGATGCGGGATTGAAACCATTGCTCTCTCCGCAAGCTACCATTTCCCACAACATATCTTCTGCCCCACGATGGAGTGATTACGCGGCCCCCAAGCCAGGAACAATCGTGAATATCGTGACTGAGGCCGATGTTGCGGCAACAGTAAGAAGCTTCACTACTCCCCATCTATCATATCATTCCATTGCTCTCACAAACTAAAGCGAAACTTTCCATCAACAGGTTAAATTCTGCCTCGACCACAGACTTACCTTTCTCGCTCAGAGTGGATCTCACGGATGGGCCACAACATTTCACATCGGACAGAAAGATGTGCTTATCAACCTCCGCGGCTTGAACATCGTTACCTACAAACAAAACTCCGCCGCTCGACAAGCTACCGTTACAATCGGAGGAGGAAGCATAATATCTGAAGTGGTCGCAGTCGCGGAGGCCAATGGTGCGCAAGTTCCAACTGGCAACTGCAATTGTGTCGGGGCACTTGGTGCTATTCTTGGGGGAGGAATAGGTCACTTCCAGGGAGTATATGGTCTCGGGGTGGACAATCTCGTATCGGTCAACCTTGTCACTGCTGATGGGCGTCTCCAAATAATCGACAAGAGTGATGAGGATCTCTGGTGGGCCATCCGTGGCGCGGGTCCTAACTTTGGAATCGTCACATCGGCAACGATTAAAGCATACCCTAAAGCTGATCGGAGTGTGTGGACCGGAACGCTCGTCTTCTCCGAAGACAAGATTGAGATACTCGTCGAAACGATCAATAACCTAAAGCTACTCGCTCCGATGTCGATTTTTCTTTTCTTTGTAAATTCTGGTGCTCCAGACTTCACTCCCACGGTCCTCATCTCACCATTCTATGTCGGAACAGCTGCCGAAGGACAAGCAGCTTTTAAATCAATCCTGGACATCGGACCTGTTGCCAACCAAATGGAGCAATTCCCCTATGTCCAAGCAAATGCTGCAAACGATCCCTTGTGCCTGAAAGGAGGCCGAAAACCATCATATGGAGCGGGAATGGCACAATTAGTCCCATCAACCTGGAGAGCAATATGGAACAAATATGTCGACTACATCAAAGATCCCGCAGTGGCCCAAGCAGCGATTTTCGTGGAATGCTACTCTCAAGTTTCTGCTCTCAAAGTCCCGGATTCGTCCTCGTCATACCCATTCCGTTCCAAAATTAAGTATACTTCGTTAGTCAATAATTGGTATACCGATCCTAGCAAAGATGGTAAAGCCACGGCCTTCGGAGCAAGCGTTAGAGACCTTTGGAGATCCACAGATGGACTAGCACAAAATAGCACGTAAGTGATTATCAAAAACAACTGAGAGAATTTATCTAACCTATCCTCGCACAATAGGTACATCAACTTTGCTTTCGGAGATGAGCCTCTCCAAACTGTTTATGGCGATAATGTAGCACGGCTAAAGCAACTCAAGCGACAATATGACCCATTTGGAAAATTCAACCAATGGTTTCCCTTGACTTGAAGGGAGGGACAATGCGGAATATATTGATATCTGTACTCAGTTTAAAAATACATGCATGCGGTTAGACAAACTTTACACTTCGTCGTGTTTGTTCTTAAACTCCACTGCCTTTTTGTAGGTACAGCCTGCCTGTCTACTTTGGCTTAATTTTGACAACCAAACATCTTGCCTCTCTTCAAAAACAGGGACAGAACCACAGCTAACCCACTAGAAGTCATTGCCACAATATATCCTTTGCTCAACCCATCAACAAGATATCGGAGAACCAACTCTTGAGATGCCCCGTCGATATGATCGAAGGCAGAAGATCCAACCCCCGAAAGAATCGAAACAACAGTAGCTCTCTGAATCTCGCTCACCGATTTTGCAATACTGTTTACAACCTCATTCAGAAACACTGCATTTACAACAGCCAGCACAAAACTCGGCGCACTCAACTGCGCAAAAGTAACAAACCCAATCGCCTTCGGGATATCCTCTGGCTTAACAAGACTTTGCACAACCGAAAATGGCAATTGCAGGAAACATCCCGACCCAGCCCCAACAAGGATCGAGTAACCGTATATCTTCGCCGCCCTAGTTTCAATATCGACCGTAAAAAGAAGCACACTCCCTATAACACCTAAAATCCCAACTACAAGGAACCATGGCATATATCGACCATGAAGAGACATAACAACACCGTTAGAAACAATAGCTACAACCATGAAGACAATCAAAGGCACTAGTCTAACGCCTGCTTTGATAGCAGAATCGTTCTTCACGAATTGGAAGTACAGAGGGATAAAGTAAACAGGCACGAATAAAAGAGAAGACGCACACGCCTCAAACACAAAAATAAGACTCAAAGATCTCTTTTTAAAAAAGTGAAGAGGAAATGCCCTTCTACTCGGTGTAGTTCCAAGACTCCAAGCTTGTTGGACCAAGAAAATGACGCCAAGGAGGAATCCAACGACGAACAAGGCAATTATGCGACCACTTCCCAAAGCGTAGACAACACCGCCGAATTGGATTGCCATCAGAGCAGCGAGGTACGCACCAGTCAGGAGAACAGTACCCAAAATATCAATTTCCAAGATGCGTTCCCGCCATGAAGCACCAGGACGAAGTTCCATGCCAGGAAGTATAGATGTAGACCGGAGCGTAGAGTGCTGCGACACAGAAATCTAGGTAAAGGCCCCAACGCCAACCCGCGGAACTAGAAGTAAATGCTCCCCCGATGATTGGACCGAGGAGCATTCCTGTTCCCTACAAGAGAAGTTGAGAATTAGCACCGAGAACCCCAAAATGATCAAAGAACTTTAGACTGGAAATGGTGGAAATGTATACCCAAACCAGACCAGTAAGTCCGATATAAATCGACCCCTCATGCGGAGCAGGCAACATAGACAATAAAGTCAAAGCACCAGTATACATCCCCGTCCCACCCAAACCACAAATCGCCCTCCCAATAATCAAACTACTTATATTAGGCGCGGAGCCACAAACCACAAAACCCATTTCGAAAATGACAACACAGGTGATATAGAGATATTTCGTGTTATATTGGCCGTATACCTGTCCCCTTTGAATCACAAACAGTTAGTATCTCTTTCCACCAACAGAAAAGAGAGAGAGAGAGAGAAGGGTGGAAAGAGGTGTAAGTTAACCAACCAGAATAAAGTAGTACTAGCAGACAACAACAAAAACGCTACCGAAATCCATGGTAATCGATCTAAAGAGTCGAATTCGGATACGATTGCGGGTTGGATATCAGCTACTATTGTAGTATCTAGGCCGAACAGGAAGGTTGAAGTTAGGACTGAGCTGATTGCGAGGACCCATTTGAAGCCTTGTAGTCGTCTAACTTCTTGTGTCAGTTTGGGTTCCGCCGCGGATTCTGAGTTGTTGGTGTCTTCGTTACTCATGTTTTGAATTTCTCAGATCCGAGGATTCTAAAAAGTTTTTAAGAGCTCGCATGTTATACCTTCAAACAGTTTTTGGTTTGCAGGTAGGTGGCTTGCAAAACTTGAGGTGTAGATAGATGACGGCAATGGGTGTCCCTAGCAAGTGTTATGTTACTAGTTAATTAGTTGTTAGCGGCATTATCTAACTACTACTACTAATCACGTATAAAAATATTAAGTCTTTACATCCGAGACCTAACTCTGTTACTACCTAATAGAGCTAAGGTTAAGCTAAGTATAACCTTATAAGAAGATGTTTTAGATATACTTAGACTAGATTTTTAAAGTAACTATAATATAGTTTACTATCGAGCGACGTATATCATCGAGCGACGTACTTTTCTCTACTCTACTTCTTATAAACTTTAAGACGCGTTTTTTCAACTATTTATTATAGAAATTTAAATCTAAGAAGCGCGAATCATTCTAGCTATCAAGGCTATTCGAAAGTCTAAAAAGCTAAGTAAACACTCTATAGTAAAGATCTACAAGGTTCCTGAAGTAATACTTTAATATAGAATAGCTAGCTGAACCTATCGCTCTAAAATTAAAGCTAATTGTTATAAATTAAACGACTTAGAGAAGGATATAATTATTTAATATATACTTGATCTAGATTTAAGAGGATTTACACTCTATCTAACTAGTATTAAAGATATAGTAAATCTTCTACTTAAATCTTAAAAGGTACTATATATTAGTAAGAACTAGATATATTAATTTATTTAACGACGACTAGAGTTAAAGATATATTTTAATCGTGTTTATAACTTCTAAAGAGCCTTATATAAAGATCTAGAGCTTATTAGCGCGTAGTATTAACTAGTTGAGAATATATAGGCGAAATATAATATTATAGACTCTCTCTACTAATATTAACCTTTAGATCTTATAGACTCCTTCCTTATAACCTAACTAATACTCTTTTATAGACGACATTAGTTAAGAATCGAATTATATATTATTAAGAAAGCTCGCTAACCTCTATTTTCTAGATAGTAGCTATATTAGCTAAGGGTATAGAGCTGTTAGCTTATAAGATGACTTTATTATTAGCTAAAGTCTATACTCTTCGAAAGGTAAATAAAGTACTAAGTAAACGCTAGAGAGCTAAAAAGACTCGGGTCTATTAAGAGGAGGTACTTACTATAGAGGATATATAGAACATATTAGCTTAGAAGGAAGTAGAGGAATAGGCTCGACGCGATAAGTACTCTAAGAAGAGTAGGTAAAAGAAGAGGTAGCTGTCTAGGCGACGATATAGTATCTATAGAAAGTCTAGTTATAATATACGAACTTGTTAAGAGGCTATAGATACTTCTAGTTTATTAGATTTAGATTTAGATTAATTAATATAATATATTATAATTATTTAATTTTACTCTTTAGATAGTAGAGTAGAGAAAAGTACGTCGCTTAGTAATATATATCGCTTAGTAGTAAACTACGTTATAGTTTATTATTCTTATAGTCTAGTTTCTAGCTAAGAGTATTAGCTTAAGTATTACTTATACTACTAATATATTTAATAATTAATTTAAATCTAGCTAGATTTCTAGAAATAAGTTTCTTAGATATAGTAAATATTCTTAAATTTAGATAAACTTAGTAAGTATAGTTACTAGATATATTATACTCTAGAGATAGATTCTCTATTCTTTAAGAGCTAGTACTATAGCTATTAATTCTTTATTATAGATACTATAATTCTATTAAGTTATATTAAAGGTTTTTAAGAGATATACTATAGATATAAGCTTCTCTTCTTTATTTAGTTATAAGTATATAGTATCTACTACTATATCTAGAATATATATTTTAATTATACTTAGTTTATTAGAATTATAGTTATATAGAATAGATTCTTTTATAAATTATTTTTTTAAAAACTAGAATACTTTTCTTACTCTCTTACTCTAGAAGAAGTTTTTAACTCTTCTAGTAAGAATAGATATTAGTTTTACTATTTCTATATAATCTCTTATATAATAGTAGTAGAAATTAGTAAACCTAAGAAAAGACTATATATTTTTAATATTTCTTAGTATTATCTATTTAATAATAGCTTAAATCTTTACTAGATTTATTTCTATTTTTTTTAGACTAAAAACATTTCTAATAAAGAGAGTATAGGTTACTCTAAACTTATATTTAAAAGTTTTAATTAAGAGTCTACTCTTATAAGTTAATATAAGACTTCTTAAATATATCTCTTATATTTCTCTACTTCTTTAGAGTAGATTAATATATTATCTAAGTAATAGATAATAGTTACTTCTAATAGTTCTTCTAGAATACTATAATTTTATCTCTAATAAGTAGCTAGTATATTAGTTAATCTAAATAATATAATAGTATACTTATAGAGTTCTAATAGTAAGATAAAAGCTATCTTCTATTTATATCTAGCTCTAATTCTAATTAAGCTATAGATATTTTATTAATCTAGTTTTATAAATATCTTTACTTAGTCTAACTTATTCTATAAGTACTAGTCTATTAGTAATAACGTGTTTTATAAGCGAGTCGCTTACTTTCCTAGTCGCGTACTATCTACTACCTTTAAATTATAATAGCTTAACACTATAACATTTAATTACCTTCTTAAGAAGCTAGTATCATTTTAGTAACCTAAGTACTCGAAAACAACGCGCTATTAACTAAACGAAGCGCTATAAAGATTTACTAGGTTTCTCGAAAGACTCTCTTTAATCGACGCGCTAGAAAGTCTCTACGACGCGATTACTAGCCTAATTCAAAAAAACTTATAAAGCTAGAGAAGGATATAATAGTTAGATATATATTAGAGTTAGATTCGCGAGAGTTTTCGCCTATAAGGAATATAGTATAAGATATAGCTAATAATCTACTAAGAGAGCGCGATAGAGAGTCTATAGATAAGAACTAGCTAGACAACTTTATTAAACGTATACCTAAGCTTAAAACTTAATAGAGTCGTTCTTATAATTTTCAGCGAGCTTTAACTAAGGATCCGCGAGTTATTAGTCTATAGTTCTCGCTTATATAGTCTATTAAAGAGAAATATAGTATTTAAGAAAAGAATATCTATAACTTTAACGAAAGTAGCTTTATAATAGAGGTTATTTCGTTCTAACTAGTTGTTATAAGCTTAGAAACGCTTAGGAAGCGAAAGTAAGTTTAGCTAGACAATTATAAGTAGGTTATAGTTATTTAGAGAGTTAATATAATAGAATAGGCAAACTTACTATTCATTATATTCGTAGGTAATATAAGATAACTAAGGCTATAACTAAGTGTAAAAGTCGTAAGAGAAAGTATATTAAGGGTTAAGAGATATTAATAGTAGGTAAGGTAGCTAATTTAATTACTTCTAAGGAAACTAGCGACTAGAAACAAGGTAGAGAGTCTAGAAAGAGAGTTCGCGTAGATAGATACTATAGCCTTTATAGTAAAACAGAGTATAATTCTCGTACTTATTAGATAGAAATATTAGATATAGAAGATAGCGACATTTCCGAATAGTACTAGATAGTATCTATAGTTATAATAAAATATATAGTGTTAAGTATTTTATATTTATAATAATACTAGATTAAAAAAGTAGACAACTCGCTTAGATAGGCGACTCGCTTATAAAATATATTAGATAAATATTCTTAATTATTATATTATTTAATTCTCTATAATTAATATATACTTATCTATTTAGATTATTCTTTTTCTTAATAATAAGTATATTTAAGAATATTAGTAATTTAGATTTCTAAATATATTCTTTCTTTATCTCTTTTTAGAGATAATTCTCTAGTAAGACTAGATTACTCTAGTTATATAGTTAAAGCTTCTACTTTCTAAGATTATAGTTCTCTATTAAGTTAATCTTATAATCTTATAGCTAGTATTTAGAGAGAGTATATATATTCTCTAGATTCTTAAATAACTCTATAAATTCTCTATACTATATAGATATTTTATTATTAGCTATCTTACTAATCTATAGAGAACTCTTAGTAAGATATTTAAGCTTCTTAGAAGAGATAGTACTAATCTTATTCTAGCTATATAGTTAGTTCTATAACTTTCTATATTTATATTAGTTAAAGGTTATTATATAAGCCTTCTCTTTAATATCTAGATTATATTTCTAAATCTAGAGTATACTAAGAATAGCTTCTCTTAGTTCTATCTTAATAATATTAAATTATTTATCTAAATAGTATTCTTTAATAGTAGTTTCTACTAGTATTATAACGATATATATAGCTTATAGATCGCGTACGAATATACGACTACGCTAGGTATAAGTTAGACACTATAGAACTGTCTATACGAGGATTCTAAGCTAAGGAGAGAAGAGAAGAGAGTAGAGCTCGAGAGCTAGAGGCTCTTATATATAGGAGGTTATACTAAGCTATAGCTAACCGAGCCGAGCTTAGAAAGTATAATATCCGCTAGGTTCTAGCTAGAGGCTAGTCTAAGATATAGTAGTAGTTAGAACTATTATAAGTATAGTCTATTAGTTAATTATTCTATCTAGTAGATAATATCTATTCTATTAATAGTTTCTAGATAGTAGAGCTACTTAATTCTCTAAATAGAGATATTTAGCTTTTTTAAAGCTATTAGAGAAAGGAAATTACCTATTACTCTAGAGTCTATATAGACTTAGAGTTTCTTTTCTCTAATTATTATAGTAAAAAATAAGTATCTATCTATAGAGATAGTATATAACTTCTCTCTTTTATAAGTAATTCTAACTTATTTCTTACTTTTAGTATATACTTATAGTATAATCTAGCTATTCTTAGTATAGATTACTTTATATAGCTCTACTAGTTAAATTAGTTCTTTTTTATCTTCTAGAGTTAATTTACTTTTAAAGCTAGGTTTTAGTATTCTAATAAATTCTTCTAGACTACTCTATTACTATTTAATAAAGTCTATTTAAATATTAGCTAGAAACTATATATCTCTAACTTCTAGTTCTAGATAAGTAATACTTAAAAGCTTAGAAAGCTTTTATCTCTTATATAAGTAAATAGTATCTAGAGATATCTAAGAGTATTTTAATTCTATAGTCTCTAGTCTAGTTTTAATATTTTAGAAGATAATTTATTAGTTTTTATTATATAGAACTAGAAATTTATCTAATATAGTTAAATTATATCTTTAGTAGTATAGAGTATCTATAAATTAAACTTATTTCTACTAAGGCCTATCTATTAGTTTCTATATTTAAAATATTT
The DNA here is from genome assembly GCA_001399465.1 of Hymenoscyphus scutula. Taxonomy (NCBI): domain Eukaryota; kingdom Fungi; phylum Ascomycota; class Leotiomycetes; order Helotiales; family Helotiaceae; genus Hymenoscyphus; species Hymenoscyphus scutula. The sequence goes on from LKTO01000166.1 coordinate 75,210, forward strand.
AATAAAGACTTATTTTTTATCTACTTATAGTTTATTATTCTAATTTTCTTTATTAGATAATTCTAATATTTTTAAAAATTTAGATAATAATTCTATAGATTTAAGTTACTATAGTATTTCCTTAGTATCTAAGTAGATCTTATAATACTATTATAGAGTATTATTAACTTTCTCTACTTATATTCTATATTCTTAGACTTTAAGCTCTTTATCTAAGAGCTTAGTTTCTTTAAGAAATACTATTACTTATTAAGTAGTAGTATTAGTATATTTTCTCTTTTATTTCTAGAGTTTTTTTACTTTCTTCTAAGTATACTTATTTAATATATATCTAGACTAGCTATATAAATTATATAGGTTCTACTCTTATCTATAGTTATATTCTTTCTAGAAAAGCTCTTCTTTCTAAAAGGTTTTTATTTAAGTAGTATTTACTTATTTATAATTTTAGTTCTACTTCTAGTAGCTCTTTCTCTAGAATTTCTAGTAAGAAATACTCTTTTTAAATTTTTATAGAGAGTTATCTAGTTAAACTATAGCTTTAATTATTATAGTAATAGTATAGAAATTTATATTTTATATTACTATTTCTTTCTATAGATAAGCCTTTAATTCTTTATAGAATAGTTTTATAAAAGTAACTATATTCTATTCTAATTTATTTCTATATTATTAGAACTTAGTAGTATAGTTAATAGCTAATCTAGTCTAGTATAGATCTAGTAACTTATATATAGTTATTCTAATAGTATTATAGTCTCTAAAGACCTTATAAATAGCTATCTTAAATCTCTTCTATAATTTAAATATTAATTTAGTAACTTCTATTAATCTATCTATATTCTTATAGATAAAGAAGTCTTTAAGATATAGCTAGGTCTATTTAAGCGCTAGTTCTCTAAGGTAGAAGACTATAAAGATAGACTTAGTATTATAGTTATTCTTAAACTTATCTAAGTTAAAGTAAAAGTATATATCTATTTAGAGTAGAAATAAGTTAAGTTCTTATTATTTCTCTTAATAGATATCTAGTATCTTAACCTAGATAGTTTTAAGTACTTTAACCTTATAGAGTTCTAGTATATTAGATATACTAATATTATTATTATTAGATTTATTTATTCTCTAAGATATAGTTAATAGTATTCTAGTAGTAGCTATACTACTAGCTAGTAAATTAACTTAGCTAGTACTAGAGCTAGTAGATATAACTAGCTTTAGAGTAGTAGAGGCTATTATAAATAAATTTCTAAGCTAGAGTATTTAAAGTATAATAAAACTTAATCTATCTAACTAAAGGTATCGTTTTAATAGATTAGTTACTATATAAAGAGGTTTATATTATAGATTATTTACTTAGAGGTAAACTTATTACTTAAATAAAGTAGTTAAAGCTAATAGATATTAATAACTAAGTAAACTAAGTTAAGTATAAAGCTCTTATCTAGTAGTAGGTTTAATAGTCTTATATAGAACATTTCTATATATAGATTATAAGAATTACTCTAACTATTATAAGCTAGATTATACTAACTTATCTAAACCTTTATAATCTATTTTAGTTATATAATAACTTATTAAGGAAATCTCTAGATTTTTTAGCTAATCTAAGTAACTCTTTTATACTATAAGAGTATATAATAGTACTTAATCTATTAGAACGCTATTTAGTCTTTACTTATTATTTATTAATATATAATTTATAATATTCTTATAATAGATTATTATATATAAATATTTTAATATATCTTAACTAATCTAATTAGTAGATAATAAATTTACTAGATCTCGACTTTTTAGTAGAGTTATTATATTCTAAAGTATATACTATAATACTATTTATAGTAAATAGTCTTTAAAGTAGTTTAAATAACTACTATAGCTTAAGATATTAAAAGTATAGTCTATAACTAATAGATTATTAATTAATATAATAACTTTAATTATCTTTACTATCTTATATATACTATTACTAATTAGTAAGAATATATAGATTAGAGAAGATAGTTTAATATTATAAAAGGTTACTATTATAGCTATATATAAATAACCTATATCTTTAGACTAATTTAATATTAAAGCTTTTAAAAAGTAAATCTTTTAACTCTTAAAACTTACTAGTAGCTTTATTAGTCTAGTAAAGACTAAGTTATTACTTTATGAGTTTCTAGACGTAATAGAGTAACTCTAAAGCATGAGTTCTGTCTTTTAAGGATGTGGTTGTTCAGGAAATAAGGCTACGATAAATACCGTGAACAGAAATTCAAGGCGAATTTCTATGCCACCCTCGCTTCTGCTCAGGCTGACAAGATTCCCATGCTCAGCAAGATAACATTAGCTGTTTGTTAGTAAGGTGCAACTTTGAATCAGCTCAATCATTCAGGAAAGATCCATGTGACAAGAGCCGGCAAATTTGAAATTACTGCGCCAGATTCAATCAGCGAGGTATTTAGCAGATTTGACTTCAGGATGTGAAGGAATGGATAGCTTTTGTAGATTCATTACACCAAACAGCATGTACTCCACCAGCCTAAAATAATAGTCTGATAACCATTTGATACCGATGTGATGACGGAAAGTAGAGCTAACGAACTACTTGGAATTTCTTGACGATTTCACAAGGACAAACGCTATTATTATAGATATAGAGCGCAGCCATCGTGGTTACCCTGTCCTTCTGGCTGAAAGCAACCATTACAGAAACTTGTGCGATCTACGGAAACCTCAGGAGACAATACGTCTTCTGATACCACTTCTCGGCGGTCCTCCAGACGCATTTGAGTGAGCTGCCCCTGTGTTGTAGTTGTGAAATTAAGTCTGGCTTCGTTTGTGCGTGGGTGTTCCCAATGTTGTGCCCAAGGCCGATTCTCGAAGCCGCCTCTGTACCCTGCCGGGCCTCTGCTTAAAGCTTAGAATTTTTGTTTTGAACTTAGGAAATGGAGATTTTATTACCGTGTGTGAGTATTTGCCATACTTACCGATGTTGGCCAACTCCGCCGAGAAGAATCGACGAATCCTAATTGCTGGTTGGGATCTACTCCTCCCTCACCTACATACAGCTGAGCATTGTGTGGTTCCGGCATTGTTGCCCGTTTATTCCATTGACCGGCCCATCTCTCAGGTTCTTCCTCTTCCCATCTCTTGAGTGCGGTTCTCAATTGGCTTTCGCTACAAATAACGTCAGTTTCTCCTCTCACTAAAACAAAGCTTGGATGAACGCTTACTGAGCCCAAAAGGTATTATCCATGCAAAAGCGACGGCAAAATGCCTCCTGTAGTTGCGGCACTTTCATCCCTTCCTTGCACACCATATGATGTATTTCATTCTTCTTGCTCTCAATATAAGCAAGTCTGGATAACGGAAACATGACAGGCATTGTGATTTAGCGACTCGTGAGTTGTGGTGAAGCGAATGTATTGGAAACATTAATTGCTGAGAAACCCGAGAACAAGAAGAGGCGTTTAAGAAGGAACTTTTGACACAATCTAGAAAAAGTTGAAAGTCGATATTCTCTGATGTCTTGAGATATGAGACTCACGGTGTCAGAGAGAACGAGACGTTGGGAATTCCCATAGGAAGTTTGACATTGTCAACCTTTGACCATCAAAAATACGCCACTCGAACGTTAAATCCCGTGGGATGCTTCCTTTCTCCATACCAAGGTATATATACTAAATTTGAGTGGTTGTTAGAATACGATTAGATGAATAGTATTTATGCTAAAAATAGATAATGCTGTGTAACTGTTTCGAATAATCGCTCAAACACACACAGGAGGGGGAAAGTAAGCCAACGCCTCATGTAACAGGGTTCTGAACCTGTCAGTGGAGCAGCTAATCCTAGGGACTTACGAACACAATTTCCAGTGGATGATTCTGCCAAGATATTTCATTTTTTCTGGGAGTGTATTTGGACATATCAATTTTACCAAAAGTGGCAATAGACGCCGAGGACCCTCCACACTCAACGAACCTTACCACTAACTCTCCCATATGACATTGAGGAGCTTCATTCATGCTGATCACCCATTTAGCTTTTTAAAATGCTTAACTGAACCCTTAAAGTGTGGCCACAAGGACACAAATAGACCTCTAAGGAGCAACTCCAATAAATGAGCGATAATGTGGGAATGTATCCCTTCCAGAGTCCAATTTTCGAAATTATGAACTGTATAGTTGGTTCAAACTCTTTTGAAAGAGCTTGGAATAAGCCAATAATGATTCTTCTGTTTCTTTCGGAAACCCTCTTTCTCTTTGTAAGTTTTTGCACGTTGTTATGACAGAGATGTCAAAATTGTCGAAATTGCTCCACTTCACCCTAATCGTATAAAAGGACCCTGGAAAGATAACTCCCGTACTTAGCGCCTGTTTGGCTCACTCTAGATTAGTAACCAGTGCAAGTATTAGATGAGATCTTAATCTAATCTAGTCAAGGGCTTCTAAGCCTTGATTAAAATATAATGAAATCTACTTAGATTTATCAGGATGATAATTAATTAAGTGATTAATATTACCGGGCTGTAGCTCCCTGTAGACAAGATAAGTGGCAGCAATTAGCAACCCCACGAAAACCTGTAAGCTAGAATAACTTGAACATAAAAGAATTGTAAAAACAGAAGAAAAATTTGAGCAGAGACAGAGAGTGCTAAATAATAGACCTACCGGGTGCAGAAAGTTTTACAACCTTTGCGTTGAGTTATACATGTTGGGGTCGGTCTTGGGTCGGTCTAATAACTGCCACTTATCTTGTCTCCAGGGAGCGTGGGTATAAGAGACGGCAGCGAGTGTGGGGGAGTTGAACCCCGTAGCTTAAGCGGGAGACCCTATAGTTATATAATACAGCATTTTTGGCTTCTATATAGGAGAATAGACCGAAAAGGGGACGAAAGGGAAGCTAGAAAAGGGAAACAACCACTACTTTACTATAAACCATTTATTTTGACTTGATGTTATTAATATTTAAATGTATTTTAATCCGAGTACCTAGTATTTAAAGTCTAGCCTAATCTAATCATGTTAATCAGATTAATAATTGATTAGGCGAGTTGAATAATAAACCTCCTCAATATTATAAGGATTTATCGCAGGAAGAGTAGTTCACAGTTCACAGCCTAGGGGAGCTTATGAGTATGGTGAATTAATCTCTCTGTATTGTGGTAAAAAACGTCTAAAGAGAGAAGGGGAGAGTGCGAAGCAGGTCCATCCCGTCACTAGTGTGGTCACATGACAATCCCGCAACAGGATTGCCTCGTTCGGTGCCAGATGGTTCTATTCAATTGCTTAATGGTCTTGCTAATATTATATATCACCGTTTAGCAATCATTCGTAATTGCTAAAGTGTATCAACTAAGAAAAGAAAGAGATGAGGAAACATTGGAATCTTTTCCTTTTCAAAAAGCAAAGGTTATTGTTAGTATAAAAGGGGGTGAATAGGATATCTGGAATTGGTTTTGTAATCGTCTTGTTCGTGATTCTAAAGTATAGCTAATCTACGAACTTATATAACCTTCCCAGGTCACTTGAATAGATTGATATTCACTCTAAATATGTTGTAACATTTTTCTGTTAAGGACAAGACTGAATTTCGAACAGTTTTAATATCCCAACGTTCAGTTCAAAACAGACTCGCAATGACGTGAAATTCTAGCCTAAATTGTGAGTCTCGCCTCGATTTCTATAATATGTAAGCTTTTTGCGACAACAGTGCTTTCCTAAGTTGATCCTGGGTAAAACACAGGCTTCTCTCATCGCTCAAACACTACACCTCAACAGTATCCCTCCAATAGAAGCACTCACTATATGAAGAGCGTAAAACTACCTGATTGTTTTAAATCAAACTCTTACTGAGGCCTAGGAGACCTCGAAATAAAAGTTGCGGCGAGCTGAAAATTGAGCCCTACCTCTCTGTTTAAACTGGTGTAGTTATACGAATGAATCTCTTCTTTTATTCTCGCTTGATATTCTTTCAAAAAGTGAACCATATAGTGAGTAAACTGCTAATACAGTGTTAGCTCTTTTATAAAAACTATCATCTCTTTATGGCTGTCCGTCTGTTCTGGTATATTTCACTCACTGATTATGGAGTTGACCAATTCTGTTTAGATATGCACCTACAAATTGACAAAACTCAATTACTCTAGCTAATCTATATACTATTAATTATTTCGTTTTAGTTGTTAATAATTCACTAGACTTACTACTAGATAGTCTAAAGTAGTAATATTAGTCTGTACTACAACAACAGGACGTTATTTGGCGAAGCAAATATACTTCCTCTCACCTGGAATTTCCATTCGAATGACCCACAAATCGAGAAAAAATACAGTCAAATATCACGGTGAAGTATATTTCTAACACAAAAGTCACGAATGCCTATCATACAAGCTACACCTACACCCCAATCTCACCACAGACAACAGCTCGCCTTGTAATTCGTCCGTCATCTCAAACAAAAGAGAACTTGCAAAGCTAACCCGACCAAGGCCTGCCAGCCAAACCCAACCCCACAAAACTCCACGCTAAATCAAAAGGCAGAAAAAATCACAAAAGAGAAGAGGGTTATCTCATCTCTTCGGTGCTCATATCATCCAGTGACCCACCGCTTAACCCCCCTCTCCCCCTCTTCCTCCTCAGATTCCTCCGCCTCGTCTTCCCCTGGTTCGTCATCGTCCCCTTCCTCTTCGTCATCATCCTCATCATCCTCATCATCCTCATCATCCTCATCATCCTCATCATCCTCATCATCCAAATCACTCTTCTTCACCATCAAGCCCGTACCAAATAATCGTGCTTCATCGATATCATCCATATCCGGGACATCACTCAGATCACTCTCGTCATCGGCACTATCATGTACACTCCCTGGCGCGCTCTCAGAAGCTTCCTTAGCCTCCCTCTCATGCTGTTCCTGGATTTCTTGCTCGTGATTGTATTTGTGAGATTCAGAATCTTGATCTTGGTTGTGGTATTCTTCCGGTTGCCCCGACTGGCCATGATTCTCATGCTCATGCTCGGTAGTCTCTTTAACACTCTGCAAGCCTTGGCCATTCCCAGTCTCCTCAACACCCTCCATAGACTGGTCAACCTCAGCATTACTACCCAAAACCTGCGTCGTCGGCTCCTGTCTCAATCGTCCATCCTTAGGCGGAGCACGTACGACCTCAGGCATGCGGGAGATGGCAATCTCTGCCCGACGCATAACTTCTCGTCTACTAATTCCTGTTTTTCTGGGTCTTGAACTCTCGGAGCCAGCAAACGTAACAGGTACCGGTATTTGAGTGCCATTCATATCCATGACGAGGTTGTTGAGACTCATAGGTCCCAATCTAGGTGGCGCTCCGCTTTCTCCGTCAAGTTGTGCATTTGCAAGAGACATCGAAGGATCAGGACCAGGTAGGGTCTTACCGATTTCACTGTAGAGTGCTGCCCAGGCGTCATTGATGAGGTCGTCGATAGGGGTTGCTTTCATGGCATTTCCATTGAGTTTCTTCAGTTCAACACCATCACGAAGGGCGTCGAGTAATGGGTGCTCGAGGCTAGGATCAGAGATCCAGGTTGTTAAACGTTCGGAGATGACGTCGAATTCCTCGCTGGGGACGTCGCGGAATACAAGATCCATATTCTCAGGTATCGAAGAATTCTTCCTAATGATCTTCAAGTAAGTATGACATACATCCGCCCATACACCGCTGAATTTATGGAAATCGTTCGATTTCTTCTTAACACGCTTGGCGAGTTGTTCCATGTTGACTTTATCATTGAGAGCAAGTAATATCTTACACATCAAGCGAACATATCGCTCCATGTACACGCAATGACGGCCCGGTCTTTCAGCATCTGGTTTCCAAACTTGGATATGCATGGTCTTGGTGAAAATTGACTCTCGGAATTCGCGGAGAGCAGCAGCTGGTTTTGAAAGATCGTGCAGACTTTCGCCTTCCCAAAGAGTATTTGCGACCCGGTTGACCATTCGATGCTGCCAATGTTGTTTATCAAAGGACCGAAGATGCTTCATCGTATTAAGTATGAATGCTTCCCAAAGATCATCATTGGGGACATCGATATGTTCTCCTTTCTGTATAGCAAAGGGCTGCTGTTGTAGCAAGTCACACGCAGGTTGTCTTTCCATTTCCGTTGATATAACTAGTTTGTGAATGATGGCCACTATCTTGTAATGGGGTTCGAGGGTAGGTTCTTGTCGTCCGTCTCGAGGTTTGGGAACAGTCTTGACAGCTTTGACCAAGGCAGCGAGTACAGAGTTCATCGAGGGTCTGGTCGCTGCAACCACTGGGTCCCACTCTTCATGGTATTTGCGGTACATCTTCCAGAGGCATTTCCCGAGCATGTAGTGGCTCCTGCTCAAGTTAGTATATGCAAATATTGAGAGGAAAGGCAAATACGCACATCCAGTAAGTCGGGCGATCAGCCAAAGACTTTCTAAAAAGTGTCGCCGCAAACTTCCAAACCCGATAACGACTCATTTCTTCATGCAGAACCTTTTTATACATGCCACCTGGCCCACTCATATGCTTCTCAAACTCATCAACATAGAAGGCCTCCATACTAAGAGGTTCGCGGGACGAGGCGTACAATCGCATTGCAAACTCGTGATACATCTCAGAGAGCTTCGCGGCGGTTTCCAATGAATCATCAGCAGTTCGGTAGGCAGTAGAAAGTGCCATGACATAACAATGAATCGAACAACGTTGTAGTTTGACGAGCTCAGCGCGGTGGTTATTGATCTTATCCGCACTCCACATGATCTCCTCTTCCAGCTCAGCATCGAAGCACTGTGCAAGCCGGAACCATGTCTCCCAGTGATCAGTACTGAATTGGAGCTGCAATCTCATAAAGCTAGCCGCAACTTTCATATCGTCTTGTTGCGCGCCTGGCCCCAAGCGCTTCTGTAAACGGAATTTGGTCAGAGCAATCATTCCCAGCAAAAAGTACCATCGTTTATCGGCAAGCGGGCTCTCAGACGTGGAAACAGGGAGAGAATCAACCTGCACCTGCCCCTTGAATGCCTTGTACATATCAAGAGGCCGTATAGAGCGTTTTAGGTAATCCGTACAGTTGCGGAGATTGTGCACCATCTGCGGCGAAGATTTGGCCTGGCCAACTGCAGACTGCATCTTTTCAATGGTAGATCGAAGTTCGTGTTTCAGGAGATCTTTCATCGGCATTGCATTCGCTAAATCAATTACTTGATCCGCGATACTCAAAACCGTTCGTCTGTCAATTACTTCGGTAGGACAGCCGTGATCGTCCAACATGTAAGTACCAACACCAAGTCGTATGCCATATAGGTCGAAGAGAACTTGACCAAGATAGTCTTCCCATTTGTCAACATTCTTGAGTCGAATCATTTCCACCTTCATCATCTTGAGGAATATCTTGTTGGAAACCTTGCAGCATTTTCTTAGTCCAAGACAGTAGTGGACCAAAGCAAGGAAATCTGCAAGGGCATTCTCTGGATTGGTAAATAGCTCAGGGTATTGGTTCATAGATTCCTTGACCATGGTATATTGCAAAGACCAAGTTCGCACTTGCATCTCACGGAGCTTGTTGATGAAGCTATTGAAGGATCCCTGGGCGGAATATGCGGGGGTTGGGGGCAATATAGTCAAGCCGACTCTGACTTCATCATCAAACACTGCTGCAGAATGCAGCACCCGAGATAGCTGAGCTAAAGCCGAACACGTCGACTTTAAGTGCCTTTCGTCAATAATTTCAAAGCACGTAGAGGCATCATTCAAAGCAATGGTGAGAGATTTGACGAGAAGATCGTCTAGAGCTTTCAACCACGTTAATAATTTGTGTCGACGAGGTTCATCGGCACTGTCGACATAATCTTCAGCTCTCAGATCACCCACGATAATCTCAATACTTTTGAGATGGCATGAGAAGACCTTGGTATTGTACCCAATACTTGAATATGCGTCACGCAACCTTTGCCACAAAAACAACCTCAGGGAAGTGCTACCGCTTTTCAAAAACTTCCACATCTCTCGAAGAGCAGCTGGTGTGCCGTCTGTAGATTCGACGGCCTTCCCATTCTCACCAGTTTCGGGAGATAAGCAAGCAGATTCAGGGTCGAGGACTGGTTCTAGCGTTTCGATGATTGCAACAGGATCCGATCGGTCTGTTTGGAAAAGATTGAAAAAGAAGTCCATGGTGGTCAAACGTGAGACCTCACGGTCAGCTGCATCAATTGAAATTTCAGGCATGACGGCGTTGTTCTGAAGTTCCATGGGTGGCTTGTTGGCTTCTTCTAAAACTGCCTTCATGTCCGTCCAGCAAAGTACTTTGTGCTCACGAGAAACGTGATCAGCCATGGTAGCGTAGAACACAGATGCCCACATATATCTCAGAGACATTTCATCGTTTGGTTCCGAATTTCGAGTTCTTATCACCCCGGCTGTATAGTCAGCCCATCGATCGAGACGCTCTTTGGTCATGACACGTATTTCGTACTGAACAATGCTGTTTGGGTTGGTTATGCGAGAGTATATGTCAAGATGAAGCTCAAAAAGAGTCTCAGCTGCATCTTCCAACATAGCCAGTCTTTCCTTGTCGCCGTTGACACCTTTGGCCTGCTCCATGTCCTCTTGAAAATGGCTAGATATATCTGAATCTGCGAAGCTGATAATGCGCACCAATGCCACTTTCAATTCTTCACTCCATAACGTTGAACGGTAGGTTTGAAGCACGCTGAGAACCCACTCATATATGACGTCCTGAAGCGGCATCCATTGTGACTCAACCCTTGCGATCAATGCTGCTAGACCATCAGATTCTGAGAAAGGTGGGATGGTGCTGACTTTTTGAGGTCCAGTTTTGGAGTGTTCGAGGAAAGCGGCCAAGCCTGCATTTGCACTGGCGGCAGATGAGCCCAATATATCCGCAGCATTTCCATTCACAAAGGTAGAAGCCTTTCCTTCATCCCAAGTCTTGAGGACATCGCGCAAGTCTCTCACGGCTGTATTGGTTACAACCTCATCAGTATCTGATCTGTCCTCGTTTTTCAAGGCAGTTTGTAGGTCGGATGACTTTCCAAGGTCATCCACACCTAATTTTGCAAGCATATTACCGACATATTCAAAGACATCTTCATCTGCTCTGATGAATATCTTGAGCTGCTCTGCGAATTGAGTTGCTGGATCCACAGATCCTTCGACATCATTACGATTCCTAATGCGCTTGCTTCGTTTCTGAGCACCACCCGCACTGTCATCGTCTGGCGTGTCTCGGATTCCAGCTGCAGATTGTGACCTTTTTCTCGTAGGTAGACCAACACTTGACTGTCGTTCCGGCTCATCGACGACTGGGATAACGGTAGTAGTAGTTTCAACAGTTACTGCTGGGTCGTCGGATTTGGAAGTCGTGGTGGTGATGACAGCGGCTTCACTGCCTTCGGCGGCGGGTGATTCAGTTATGTCAACATCCTGCATGACTTGGTCTTCCTCCAGGGGAGCTGGTACAACAACCGTAGCATCGACAATGGGTTCGGGTATTGGAACCTGTTCTTCGGGAACGTTGAGTAGAATTCCTGTTCCATTGAGTCCCATTGGAGAGAGAAATGTCTGGCATAACTGATTGCCCACTTCAGTCCAACTTCGTTGTGGTGAGATAACGACGAAGCGTTTATCCATTCCATCATGGGTAGTAATTTGCGGAGGAGCCTCCTCCAGGGTTTTGGTAGGATCCGGCAAGAAAGGATAAGGGTCCATGTATTTGTTCAGAAAAGGGGGCATCTTCCGTTTCTGAAAGGGGGCCATAATTGGATGTGATAGAGCAGTATCATCACCAAGAACATTTAGCTGTTCTTTCAATTGTTCTCCAGCAAATCCTTCTTCCAAATTACCTGGGTCGACCTCTGCAACCGTAGGATCATCATCCGCCTCTACTGCAGCTTCCAGGCAGTATCTTGCAATCGCTCTGCTTCCCAAAGTGCTTGCTACGCGCGCTGTCCGTCGCCATAGTTCTGTATCCGACTGATCGCTGACCAAAGCTAGTGTGAAAAATCTGAGTGCGGATTGGGCCTGCTTTTTGATTGTTGCCATTTCGTGAGCGACCTCCGCCTCCGTCGTCCCAACAAGTCTACCCTTAGCACAGTCCAGCACAAATTGGCCATGATTCTTGTGCGATAGATAAAGTATTTGGGGGAGTGTGCTTGGTGCATCTGAGCCCGATCCTCCCAAGTCTAGATCGAGGGCAAATGATTGGTCTATCAGCTCGAGTTCTGGATGCTGTTCTATGCGATCGAATTCGGTAATGGATTCGGGATAGGTGAATATTTCAGATTGGGAGAGTTTCGTATATGCTAGTTTTGCTTCACCAAATGCCGAGGGGCCTTGAGCGTGTAGTTTCAGCGCTGTCTGGTATAATTTCAGAGCTTCTTCAATCTGCCAAAACTGTCAGCACTTCTCCTATGAAACTAGAACCACTATGTTTGCCTGCAACTCCTTTGTATTGTCCACCTCATCGTCTATTTGATCGTCCGGTTCAACATTGAGTGCTGTGAAGGTAGCCATTTGTGCCAGTTTGCCAGTTTGCGTCTGCAGTGGGCGCACCTGGTAATTTCTTAACAGGTAAGTCTACTGAGGCAGCACATGCGCCGACTTGCTGGCTGGTGTCTCCTTCAGATTTCCAGTCTTTCCCCAATTCTAGATATACTGAAGTAGGTTTGTAGCATTGACTGGGTTGCGAGATGAGGGTTCGTTGTAGGTTTTGAATTTCAGTTGAATGCGCCTGACCTGATGGGGTGGTCTCTTTCGTGTTTTCTTCCAAGGTAAACTGTCTTGTGAGGTGGAGATTATTCACCGTGAGGCTATCTTGGGTCCTAACACAGGCTGGTTGATTGATACATTGACTGATTGGAGATACAGGAAGAAAACGCGTCGAGATTCTCAGTCAAAGACTAGAACTAACAACCGGCCAGTCTTAGGGTCTGCGATTTGTATCCACTGGCCGACTTGAAAAGGAAGAGGTGTAGATTAGTCTTGGTCGCGATTCAGTCGAGAGTCGAAAGTGATGGCAAAGTGTACAAATCCATCCAAGATTCGAGCAGGGGTTCTTACCTAGGTACTTGTACGCGCGCGTTTGTCGGACGGAAAAAACGTCCGAATTTCTACCTCTGGAGAATGGTCTAACTACAACAGTACAGTTAAACTAGATCCAACTTGTTACTGTGGTAGATTAGACTTCAAGGATTTCTTCTAGATCTTTTACTTATTTTTCTAATGTCTCTTTAACGTATGGTTGTAGTAAAAGTAAGTTTCTGCGCAGGTAGAAATCCAGACGTACAGTATTTTCCGTCCCTGTAGACCGGACCCCACCACCTGCGTCAAACCAACCCCCCTTACCATGAAAGGAATACAAGTATAAATGTAGAGCCTTCGAGGAATTTCCAACTTCCTTTTCCCCTTCATTTTCGAAGGAACGGCTAAGTAGCAAATTATCATGAACTTTTATGGGAATGCTTTCAACATCACAAGTTTTCTTAGACGGTCCGTCGCTTGTGATGTTGTATTCCTGTTGTACCTGCCCTTTAAAATCCAGCAACTTCGTACATCAGGCTGTCGATTGTCTTCAAGTTGGCAAACATATTTCATCTTGCCCGTTTTTGTAGTTGTTGCTAAGTACAGTCCCAGTTTCTTGCAGGTTTACGAGTACTTTCGATCACTTTGTTTGTTTACCTCACGAAACTCCTCAATGCCTCTTTGTTGCATTCAAAAATCTGCCTTACATCGTTGTTCATTTCTTTCGTTGCTGCACTTGGTCTGAGTCTACTTTTGCGTTTAGAGCTATATTAATTCCCTAGGTCCACAAACTTGGCTACTTTTCTCTACGATTGTGCTATACTTATTCGGTGTATAGTATAAGTAGTAATATTTCGATTATTTTTAACTTCTTAATCACTCGAGGAGCTAAGTAGCGTTGTTAGTAAAATTTCCTTTTTTTAGAATAACCTAAGATTTTAATAAGGCTATACTTAGTTAAAATCTTAAGATAGAACTTCTAAAAAGATAATACTATAAATATAGAAAATATAAGATAAGTTAATAGTACTTCTCTTCTCTAATACTATCTTTTTATAAGAATAGCTAAGTCTAAAATAAAATAATATTACTTTTTACTATACTAAGAAATTCTATTATATTTTAAATTTTTATTATTATTTTCTAATACTTTTAAGCTATATAAATTAAATATTCTATATAGTTTACTATAGTAGATTCTAATAAAGCTAGAGATAAGTATAAATATTAGCTTATTATCTTTATAATTATACTATATACTAGCTTTATAGTTAGTTATAATTTTCTTTTACTTTACTTCTAATAGATATATACTAATATCTTTTAAATATTAATATTAGTAAACTAGTACTAGAATTAAAGATATTAGTTTATTTCTACTTACTAGTAAAGTCGAGTAGATTAAGCTATAGCTATATATATAACTAGTATAAATATTACTCTACTAAAAAAAAGTAAATATTAATTAATTCTATCTTTTATAATTTAATAATTATATCTTTAAAGTCTAAGTACTATTAGATTATAGAATATTTTAATTTAGTATATCTACTTACTATTAATTAACTCTCTTAACCTTCTCTTAAATTAACTTCTCTTAAGCGCTAAAGTCTTAATCTCTTTATTAAGCTCTTTAAGTATACTCTCTCTTATAAATAGCTTTAACTTACTTTAACTTAATAGTATAAATATATAAATTTATCTACTCTCTCTTACTAGTCTTCTACTATATAAATATATAAATTTACTCTACTAAATAGCCTTCTACTCTAAATTTATAGAGTCTTAAATACTCTCTCTCGCTAGCTTTTCTACTTTATAAACGCTATCTAATTTACTCTATAAAAGAGTCTTCTAACTTATATTTATTAAGTCTTAAATACTCTCTCTCTTAAGATTTTTCTAATACTTAATTTACTCTACTAAAGAGTCTTATATTTATAGAGTCTTATACTATCTCTCTTACTAATTAATAACTCTCTTCTAATCTCTTATATACTTATTATTATAAATTATATAGTAATATATAATAAGTAAAGACTAGATAGAGTTCTAATAGATTAAGTACTATTATATACTCTTATAGTATAGATAGATCGCTTAGATTAGTTAAGCGATCTAGAGATTTTCTTAATAGATTATAAAGACTTATAGTAAGCTAGTATAATCTAGCTTATAGATAATCGAGACGATTCTTAATAATCTATAAGTAGAAAGATTCTATATAAGACTAGTATATCTACTAATATAGCTTATTAGAACTCTATATATATTAGAACTCTATATACTCTAAAACCTATATAAAAAGCTACTTAGTAAGTAACTCTAACTTTTTAGTTTATATATAAAAAAAGCTAAAATTAAAATTTTAGTTTTATTACTATATAAATAAGTAAAAGATAAAATTTTAGACATTTACTAATTATAGTTAACGATTCGCTTAAAATTACCTCTATATTTATAATTTATTTTTTATTTCTTTAATAACTAAGTAATTATAATTAGTATATATCTAAAACTCGATATTATATTTCTTTATATACTACTAAAACTAGGTTTTAAATTTTAGCTTTTTTTATTAATAGAATAAAAAGTTAGAGCTACTTACTAAGTAGCTTTTTATATAGGTTTTAGAGTATATAGAGTTCTAATATATATAGAGTTCTAATAAACTATATTATTAGATAGAAGCTTTATACTTAACTTAGTTTACTTAGCTATTAATACCTTTTAGCTTTAACTACTTTAAATAAGTAATAAGTTTACTTTTAAGTAAATAATCTATAATATAAACCTCTCTATATAGTAACTAACTTATTAAAATAATCTCTTTAGTTAGATAGATTAAGTTTTATTATACTTATAGATTAGCTAGATATTAAATACTTCTCTACTAGATACTTCTCTATTAAATATATCTCTACTAAATAATATAAAGAAGTCTTATTTTATTTCTCTACTAGTCTTTTTTATACTATTATATAAGAGCTCTAAAAATAGTCTATATTTATATATAAATAGAGAATTAGAAATAGAAAAGAAAGAGAAATAGAATAAAGAATAAATAGAAAGAAACTAGATAGATAGACTATTTACTCTAAAAGTTATTATATAAAGTTTTTCTAGTATTATAATATATTTAGAGTGAGTATTAATCTATCTATATAACCTAGAAGAGATATATAAGTTTATAGACTAGCTAAACTTTATAAATTAATCGATTTCTAAATACTTTTCTAAAACTATATAAATAGAACTAAAACTATCTCTATATTATACTAAAAATATTATAATATTAGTATTATTATAAGTATTAGTTAATACTATAATATATCTAATCTATAAGTAAAGTCTTTATTATTAGTAAAAGAGATATCTATAAATAGTATTAATTTAAGTAAGTTATAGTCTAATTTATAATATCTTAATATATATATTAGTATAAGTTAGTAGTTATATAGTTTAATATAAAAAAGGATATTATCGATTATATATAATATATAAAGACTATATAGCTAGTACTATAACTAATACTAGTACTTCTTTAAAAAGATAAAAGTATAATACTCTAAAAATTATTAAAAATTCTTTCTCTCTATCTCTCTAATTATAGCTCTCTATTCTACTATATTACTCTACTTTTCTACTTCTCTTATTCTTACTAATTATACTCTATCTATTCTATAAGCTTTATATTAAGCTTATTTATATTAATTAACTTTTATAAGATACTATTTAGATTCTTTCTAATTATAGTATTAGTAGTATTAGATTTACTATTAATCTATAAAATCTTATTAATTTCTCTTAGTTTATAGACTTCTCTAATATATATAATATTACTTATTAATCTCTTTTTATTTATAGATTCTAATTTAACTATATAGATATATATACTCTTAGAATTAGTATATACTTTAAGTAGAACTTTAATATCTAAAACCTTCTCTATTATAGATTTAAAAGTAGTAGTAATATTAAATATAGAGCTTATAGTATATATTTCTAATACTAATCTACTATATATAACTCTCTTATACTTAGTAGAAGACTAATAGAGAATATTAGTATTAT